>MU376166.1:195681-239539 GCA_022495205.1 Hypoxylon sp. FL1150
GCCCCCCGCGCGCGCCCCCCCCCCCCGCCCCCCGGCGCCGGCCCCCCGGGGCGCGGGGCCGCGGCCCCCCCGCCCGGGCGCCCCCGTGTGCCTATATTATGGTTGATATGGTTACATGATATGCGGTCAGTAGCAAGGCAGGTAGGTAGAGATAATACGATGTCCTACCTGTGCGACCGGCGTTCGTCCATCCGTTTAAGGGGATCTATGTTTGATAGGCCGACAGTACATATTTCCCATACGACGGCGTACCTAATAGTCATTAGGGCCTTAGGAAATGGGCGGTGAGTTGTCTAATAACACTTGGAACGTGATTCATATTGGATTTATCTGTCGCGTGCCTCTCGTGCGGCTACTACGCCAGAGTAACGCGTTATGGAACTCGTTCAATGACGGCTACGCCACGACCGTGCTTCTGCTTCTACATCGTGTAACATATCTTGTAGGTAGTTGTATAAGTGTATAGATACCTAGCTGTAAGAAGCAGGCAGTGAGATGAGCACCGCGGTTGCAGACTTGATCTTCACCAAGAGGGTCGGCGCTCGGCAATGCTGAGGCAGCATCGCCCCCAAAGCTGCCCAGAATCAGGTTAATTCCTTTTGCTCAATGCGGGTTGTAGGCAGGCTGGCTGCAGATACCAAGCCCTACGTATCACCACATGGCACACATGGCACACATGGCGAAACCCCCCCTCCATCTTTCCCTTCTTAGCCCCCAAAGCCCGAGGCAATGGTCGTGGTAGGGAGAAAGGGGGCTGCAATGACGTGACAAAAGCTTATCGAAGAGTCTGGAGAAAAGGGGAAGGCCGAAAAAGGGACGCGGTACGGTTTTTAGACTCTCGGGCGCTCCCGTGTTGCTATTTCCGGCCAAAAAAAAGAAGTCTCCGTTCGCTTGGCTTGGTGCTTCCACCCTTTTCCATCATCACCAACCTCTCCCCCGCTGAAGATCGTATACCGGTTCGTAAGCTGGCCAATTAGCATTGCTTACCTACCCCAATTTCCCTTCCTGTTAACGTGTCCGGGATGCGAAAGAGGACATCATGAGCAGAAAGAAGAAAATTATTATAACCCAGAATCTGGCCTGGATATTCTTGATGTTGGTGGTGTGGAGAATGAAGAGACGGCAAACGGACGGGTAGAAAATTTCTTGGGTAGGAACCTCAGCCGCGCCAACCACACCAACGCCTAACGGGACATTACACGCGCGAGCGCGCCAAGGGGTTTTCTCTATCGCCCTCCCCCATACCTTTACCCCCAATACAAGCGGGCTGTAGGGCTGCGAATCCTGCCTCGTAATATGCCTCATGCACATGCATCATAATCTCGCTTCTGCTCTATCCGTCGTCAGCACTTTGAAGGGAAGAGGGGTGTGGGTGGGTTCTGGTAACTCCGGACTCCTGCGCAAAAGGGAAAAAAGCGAGACACATCTTTCTCATCGCGCATGCCGAAACTCGCAGGCTGGCTGGCGTGAGTAGCAGCAGCAGCCCTTTGACGAGAGCAATGTAGCATTGCGTCCACGGTGAGGCATATGGGCAGTCTCGAAAGTCGAAACATAGCGGCGCGACCTTATTTCAGATATGTGGTCTTCTCTGCCACCGCCTTGCGTTCTCTACAACTCCGTATTCGTTTTTTCTTTCCCTCGCGACACATGTTCTACTCTACCCCATACATATCACCTCAATAGCTCCTCGGTTGCCTCCCCCGAGGTTTTCGATCGAATGCCTCCGTGTGGCGCAGGCGCAGTAAGATTCGTGTAGTGTATGTATACTACCTACTGCTAAGGGAAAGGAAACATGCGTTAAAAAAACCACACCCGCGAAGAACCCCACACAAAAGTAGAAAAGTACAATACTTAGGGTATCAACCCATGTATAGAAGACCTACCTGTTTCGTGCATGGAAAAGGTGACGAGATCCGCGCCATCCCGGACTTGCTCACGGCAGCAGGCAGACGTGCACTCATATTTAGGTTGGTTAGGTACGCCTTACATATATAGATCCGCGGTAACACCTCTTCCATAACGGGGCTATCACGGCTTGGCTTGGCAGGTAGTAGATGGGTAGGTGGCATGGTCAGTGCCAACAGTCAGGTAGCAGGTAGCAGGTAGCAGGTAGCAGGTAGCAGGTAGCATGTGGTAGCAGTAGTAGTAGTATATCCCGTATGAGGTAGTATGTCACCGACACTCCGTAAGCCTGTAAGATCCTGGACCAAGGGATTGGGATTTCGAAGCATCCTGAGTAGCGGCTCTTCTTCCCATCATGGACCCATATCTGCCGGCTCGTAACGAACCATCATCACGGGCTGGTTCCGGTAGAGAAGAGGGAAAAAGAGATTACTTCCATACTACTTACTACCTAATTTCGCAATATCACCAAGTGCCGCAACGGGAATTGATAACCTAGAAAGGAAAGTCCCCACAACCCAAACCTTGAAACGAGTGTTACGTTTCTTTTCGTGTCTTATTTTCTTGCCTCTTACCTTACACACATGGAAGCTACTATCCCAATAGGCACACAACATCACTCTCCCATTTTGATACACATATCAGGCAATAGCTATAGTTGTCATTTTTATAAACCACTATATCCGTGCCTTTCCACTAAGTCCATTAAGTAAAAAGGAAAATGCCGCAGAGGGTGTGGGGAGATGTATTGTTATATCTATATATATATTTTTTATCTTTCTTTTCGACAAAAGAAATTCCAGCGAGATGATAGAAAGCCACCAGGGCTTTTTTCTTTCCCAGCCGAAACAACATTTAATGCCGAAAACTAATAAATAAACCCAGCCATCTCATTATATATTTTGCCAACCGGATGGGTATTCGGCCAACTGCACGGCAGAAGCCAATATCCTCCCCAGGCTTTCCTTCAAAAGAAACCTAAAACGCCGCGAGGAAATTGTTTCGTTCGCCGTCGGGTAGGTAGGATTATCCGGAATTTGGTAGCGAGATGGGTACTACCTTGGCCGCGCATCGGTTCCTAGATCCTTTCTCTGCCCCGTACATGCGTAGAATGATAACCCGCCTCCCTTCATCGGCTAGTTACTGGCATCCGCAGTCGTGCATCTATCGCGACGCGGCACTTAGTGGGAGCCTCCGGGAGTGAGTTTCTTCATATTCTGAGGCATTGGGTTGATGAGGAGTCTAGGGGACCGTTGCAGACAGAAAAAAAAAAAACGGCGAATAAAGGGCTCCGCATTCTCCCCTGCCCAGCAGGAGACTCTTTTCCAAATTAATGCCCAGCTTCATCTTTATGTGAGTGATCGTGAGATCAATAAACCCCCCTCGCTTCAAGTCCCCAAAGTATTGCGCGTTCCGGAATCCTTATACCGATCTTGCCACGGCTCGAAATTGCCGGAACGCGCAAAGACAATGGCCTTGGCGTCTTGACAACCGGTGTCTTGCCATTGACAGCATTATCTCTGATAATACGTCCTTGTATATTGGTTTCATGATGAATCGTAGAGAATCAACCACGGAGTTTGCAATTTGCGGAACACAGTTCCTTGCATTCTTCCTCGCGAATAGTCCGTAGTCGCTTTGATCGGCTTTTTCGTGCTCGAAGGCCCAACGTCGAGTTGGATCCTTGTCGTGGCGTAAAGTCGTCATTCGACTCGTTGGAGTATTCGTCATTAGGTCGTTCAATCATAACACATGAGAACCGAGGCCTGGGGGAAAAGAAAAAGAAAATTCTTCTTGAAGCGAGTGCGCGAATAGGTAGAGATCGAAGTTAATCGTCCCGAGGTTGTCGCGGCCTGTTGGTCGGGGGTGTCTTTTTCTAAGAAAGCCGCTTTATGCCGTGAAACTAGAGAATAGGAAAAAAAAAACATTGGAAAACCAAATTGTCCTGTCCTGGTCTTTTTGCCGGGCGATGATCGGGTGCATTGCTGCGTATACCTCTTAATTTTAAACTTTGGAAAAAAAAAAAAAAAAAAAAAAAAAAGGAAAAGGAAAATCCGGCCTCGTACATCTTCAGGTCCTGCCCTGCTTGTAAATGCGATCAGATGTGCCCACCCAGTCCCGACCATGATGAGATGAAAGGAATGTAGCTTTATGACCGAGCTGGCGGTTGTGATGATGGGAATCATTCCCAAGAGGTATAAAAAACACTTCAGACGCTCCCGCTCGCTAAACATGGACAGAATAAGGGAATAGAAAAAATAAAACCGAGATTATTATATGCCAAACGGTGGAAAGTTCGCTCCTAAGTGATGCAAAACGCCGGTATGCCTTGGGGTGCGTGATCTATGCCGCGGGATATCTTGTTTGAATCGACAGAAACAAGAACTGAAATCGACATTATGGTCGAGAGTGCTATTATGCGGAGGTCGTTACCACTGGATGGTGGTCTCCCGTGGTGGACGGTGGTTGTCATATGGTCGTCGCATACTCTGAATATCGATCCCAGCCGAATCCGCCGTATCCCATTCCAATGCCACATTGCGACGCCAGCATGCTAGGAAGCGGTAGTGCTGGAATCGGAGACGTCACCATCGGCGAGCTGTAGAACATCCCGGCCGTAGAATAGGGTTGGCTGTACGGCATCGGCGGTGACGATACTTGAATCTCATGCAAGGCCATGTTCGCCCATATCGGCGTGTTCGAGTCAACCGAGCTGGATGTGACGCTGGGGCTGGAAGGTAGCACACGCCATGGCTCGACCGGAGCGGGTAGTGCAGGCGAGGGAGACTGCGACCAAATATTCGCACCCACCGGCGAGCTGGGCAGCAATGTCGGCTGGCGAACAACATCGACAATCTTCGGCGGCGGCGGTAGCAACGGCTTATTCAACAATCCCATGATGTTGTTCTTGACTTCCTCGCTCTTCCCACAGAGTAACTCTCCAGCTCCTTCTTCCTCTAGTCCCTCGAGGGCGGAAACATGCGTCCTGAAGACGAACTTGTTGATGGCCTGGATGAAGTCTTCGTGTAACTTCTTAGCATGCTGTTCCTTCTCGGGCCAGTCGTAGGTATCGGCCTTGGCGTTGACGCAGTAGATATCCTTGTGATACTCTATTAAAGCTTCTATCGAGTCGGGAGTCAGCTTGTAGGCGACCTCGTTCCTTAATACCATATCGACGTGGACGATGTAAGCCTCGATGTGTAAGAGCTGATAGTTGAAGATAGCCTCTATTAACGGGTTAGGATCTTGGCGCAACTCGGACTCGGGCGCCTTGGAAAGCATCAACGAGGTGAGGGTCCAGATAGCATTTGGCGACGACAAAGTTTCCGTCAGGCATCTTTGGTGTTGCGGTATGCTGTTGAGCGGTCTCTTGACTCGGTTGATGCGCTTGAGGGTTTGCGTTAACCACGGCTCAACCTTGGAACCCAAAACGACGTTGACGGAGGAAGCTCGCGGCGCAAAGGCGGCTGCCGAGGCCGGTAATAGTTGTGGGGGCATTTTTTGGTATAGTAGGCGTCTCAAGGAGGACAGAGGAGAAAAGGCGACTAGGAATATCTACGGAGAGCTTGGGGAAATAGAGGGGCTCGGGGATAGATGGGGAAGGCGAATAATAATAAAAAGGACGGCAACCGGAAAGCTAGGCGATCCCAGGACTGGGAATTAGCGTATACGCCTACAGCCGCAAATAAGAAGAGAAGAGCAACGGACGAGTATCTCGTGAGGAAGAAAAGGAGGGTGAGAAACTCGTGTTGCCGGGTGGTGGGGGTGTGTTATAGCAAAATCCTCTTCGGGGCCAGATGCAAGATGCAAGGTGCCTCTCTCCCCCCCATGTAGTGCATCGTTGAGGAATCGTCAGTCTCTCTTATTAACCTCCAAGCCTCTAATCCCTCGGAGCATCCCTAGCTGGTAATGGTCTATGGGATGGGCATTCGGGACAGGCCTGGCTGTTTCCTAGGCCCACCGTCGTGCATTAGGTAGAGTAGTAGACCTGACCACCTAGCTGTACATACCTCTTCATGCTATGCCTATGACAGGTACTGTGCCCATATGGCTATACATTGCCGGTGGAACAGTCTGTATGCAGGTTAGCACGTACTCTGTAGAGTGTAGGTAGTGAGGATGTCGCATCACGCATCAGCAGGCGAAGGGCACGCGAGACGCAGGATACGCAGGATACGCAGGGCAGCCCCAAAGAGCAAACGGCCCAAAAGCAGCCGAGGATACCTAGCAGCAGCGAGACCAGGCATCGCAGAATCCACCGATACCACGGCCGATATCCCTGGTCATGCGCGGCAAAGAGGAGTCTGGTAGCACCGGCGACTCGAATGTGCAGGCGGGCAGGGTGTGGGCTGTGGGCTGTGTTGCGACTTGCATATGCCCGAAGAAGCGCAAGCAAATGGGAGTACTAGCACTGAACGACCCGAGCTGAAAAGCTGCTGCAAGTGCGGTGCAGCGCCACCCAGCCTGGGCTCGTACCGGTACTTAGTCACCCCTGAAAAAAAATATGTCAGGGTGGTCCACCCATAGCCCGTCGAAGCCCACAGTATCGGGCACCCCTGTATCTTTTCTTTCTTTTGCCCGGTACTTGCTTGTAAGTGCACCGGCAATCAGGAAACATACACCATATCTCATATCTCGTTCCTGTTCATATTGGCCCTCTTCTACAATATTGACCCTTCCCCTCGGTGATTGTTTTGAGATGTGATATTCGTATATATCAACGTCGCATTGCAACGTCAATAAGGAACGCTCGGCCAACTCCAACGAATTGTGATATCGCTTCCGGTTCTGGACACGAGCATCGTGCTAACAGCCGAACTGGCATCGTCCCCCTGCCAGCCCTGTGTCTCGTCACATACGGCTTATAGACGAGCTAGCTACATTGTCAGCCTCCATCTGCCTTTTTTTTCGTGCATACTACAGCTAGATGTGAATGAACAGCCGCCTCGTAGTAGCTGATGGGGTGTTTCGTTGCAGTCATGCATGCTACCAAATGCTAGCGGCCTAAAAATCATGTGGCCGCCAGGTAGCTAATCTAGTATGCCTTACGCATGGTTGATATCAAAGGTTCAGTCCACTTCTAGAAGAGTCCTAGAGCACATCTAAGATTGCCGTATCAATGCGACTTACTACGGCTCATGCATTGGACGGGAGCTGAAACTGGCTGGGTAGTGGTTAGTAAACATTGTCTGATATCGATCGTCCGATGGTGACCCTTCGACAATATCGGCGTCTTTCAAGAGTGGCCAGTAGAAAATCCCAAACCCCCGGGACTGCGAGACGTATGCTGGGGCGCTCCTGATGACTTGCATATGAACAGGACAGAATGAACTTGACGGGACGCCGCCTCAGCAGAAAGAACCTTGAACTTGACAGGTGAACCATGCATTATGTCTCAACGCATATATCAATGTTAATAAGGAACCGTGCTGGGCTAGCGACCTTCTTCCCCTTCGAGCAACCTGCAGAAACGACATTCATCTCGGGCTCCTTGCCGGCCAGTCCTGGAGGAAGAGCTGGGTCCTTTGCGAGGTTCCGCGTCTGGGGTGCAGTATCCCTAAATGTAGAGAACTGCAAGGGAGCAGAGTAATCTTGCAGTTTCACAGGAAGCGCTTACAGCGTCAAGAGGCTAGTCGATGGGATAGAGATGAGACATGATTAGATGGGAACCCACATCGCGCGTGTATTATACCGGATGAAGGACAAAGAGAGGAGCGTGAGTCCGTCTGACAAAAGCCAAAGCGACGACGAGATTGAACGAGAGCCAGTCGATGGCATATGTCCAGGTTGTAGCCCATGCTAGTGGCAGACAGTGAGTTGAGGTGTGTCGACGTAAACTGGCTATTTTGAGTCCTGATTGGCTACTCGTTGCAAACCGGATAAGTATTAGGGGTGGAGAAATATGGGTTTCAGGCCGAATTTCCATTGGCTGTAAAATCGAAAGAAATCAAGGAATCACCAAGACGATGTTAAAGGGGTCCTCTGGATCTAGACGTGAGTGAAACGAATAAAATAAAGGATCGGGCGAATGATAATTTGAGAAAAGGACTCAACTCATTATTATCAAAAAGCCTACCTATGGATCCAACGGGAAGGGGGTTATTTCTCCAGCTTTTCCTATATCTGACAATATCCATACTGGGAATATAGCGAATACCGTTATGGACACCGGCGATAATCTAAACTTAGTTACCGTTCCGATATATCGGACTTGAACTACTCGGAGGCTTGAGTCTAGACCAACTACCAACCACCATGGGGCTTTTTTCAGGAGACCGGTCATTTCTTGAAGCGTCCCTTTTTATCACACCTACTACCTATGACTCAATTGGCGTGGTGGGCTGCCGTCTTTCGGAAGTCGCACTAAGCCGATCTTTGATAGTTCAAGGTTTCCGTCAAGTCAAGAGACGCGTCGAAAGGCAAAGTCGGTGACCGCCTCTTACACAAGGCGGCTCCTATCAACAGGCTGCTATTTGGAAGCGAGCATGGCAACATGGTAACTCGATGCAGGCCACACGGTCGAAATAATGCCGAGCCTAAGCTCTTCTGCGAAGAATTGGCCATGTGATCAGGAATTGAGGCGCTCCCTGTCCGAGAGGAAGGCAGGATCAACACTGCCATCTGAATGCTACTGGGAGAATGTTGGTCGCTAAGTTCGGTCAGCTAAGGTCTAGGAATGACGATGGGTGCAATTGGCCGAGAGGGCGAAAAGATATCAATCGATGCGCGTTGATTGGGAGAGTCACGAAGACGCGATACAGAGATATGGAAAGATGAAGCCAGTGTTACCTAGGTACGCTTCTTGGTTGCCGAAGTCACTTGACTGATGGGTGGCCGGAAGGTACTTGTACTGGTACGTAACTCAGAGTCCCTGTTGTAAGCGGCAGGCTAGAAACGGCCTCTCCGTGATCCGCACTTTGCCGCCTCACACATATGCAACCTTCGTCACCTTTTTTTTGCGTCTGCGTATCTATCCGTTGGATTACCATGATATTTTGATGAGAAAAACAAGACGTCGACATGGTCAGCCTCCAGGTTCATCCCTATCCCGGCCGCATGTAGGCGAGGATCAACAGACGCCCATAACAAGCTCAAGTGACTCGTAAAGGTGAGTGAGCGACCTCATAATTGACCATCCGGAAGAGGCAAGCCGATGGTGAACCCTTTCCCGACCCGCAGCGTCTATCTTCACCTCCATATGGTATCATAAGATCCAAAAAGCATTGACGCAGATGTCATGTGTCGGTGGAGACCTAGGTGTAGGAGTAGCCGCCAGGAACAACAAAGTTGTCAGCATGTCCATGTCGATCGAAGGCCTTACCGCGAGCAGGATTTCTCATGAGCAGCATCAAATCGATTGGAGATAAGACCGTCGACTGGTATATCGACACCCTCTCAGCTACGGGGACGCGCAATACTGGATGCTAGTGGAGTGCTCGTTCTGGTACGCGACAACTTCATGCATCTGGGGCGTGACAGCGATATCAATAGAGAAACGACGGCCAGTGAATCCTACCGCATTGAAGTAGGCTATATTAAGAGATACATTAAGAGAATAGAGCCGAGTCAAACGTCAACATTCTCAGGTGGGACTTCTCACATGACAGTGCTTACGGCAACCCTTCCTTACCGAAACCGTGGTTCCAAGATCATGGCGGTTTCAAGGTAGAGAAGCTTCTTGTGAACCGGCAATTGTAAGTTGCCAGTCCCGAAGTGGCGTAGGAAAACGTGGAGTTGCAACCTATATCGACTTGTGAATTGTTAACTCCTGAGCCTCCCATGTATTGATGCAGCGATGTACTGTACACGGGTAATACGGCACTCCCTGGTACTAGGTAAGGAATTGCAGCGCATAACGAACACGAAATCAGATATTCCCATGGCTATGGCTCGCTCGGCAGTAACAAGACCCTTACGTTAACGGGGGCGCTAAGGTATGAGTTTACGACTAGTCTTTACTATTCCGCAGATATGCTAGATATGTTATTTTAGTATCAGTTATCTCCTTGCACTTGTTTCCGACAAGGTCCAGGTTAGATGAGTACACGTAGATGGGATATCGGAGGCGAACAAACCCATGAGAAGCTGAAGGGTAAATGCAAATCTGTACAGGTACATATGCGGAGCCGGTCGATCAAACAAGTTGAACCCTGGCTGCCTGGGGAAAATGTGGCTATGTACCTGGCTCGTGTGGCTGTGTCTCCCACGCAGATTTCCATCGCTTGCCCAGGTGCCAACGCATATCGCATATTAGCCACATCTGCCCGCTTGCGATCGGTTTCGACCTGTCAACGTCTTCATTTTTCTCGGTTACCTGCCGTCCCCACCGGGCGTTCCACAAGATCTGGCTACCTATTCCGTTAGGTATCTGCCTATCCCATCTTGCCCGTTATCTCATCTCGTACGTGCGCAGGCGAAAGTAATGACCTCATATGAGGAATCCGAAGAGACACCAGGATGCGGAACATACAAATCCGATAGCTACAAGCTGCAAGGGGCGGTCTGCAAGGTCTCGGTTGTCAAGCCCACATGGGATACGAACACCCCACAATGCGAAGCCGCCGATTTCACTGATTGATTAACTTATCTAGCAACCTGGGACCGGGCCTCGCTTGTTGGCTTTATCGCCGCATTAGATTCGGTCAAGTCGGTTTTTGCCTCTTTGACGTGTTTGGTGTTCCTGGCCCATGTCGTGTCAACGGCCCACTGGCCTGACCGGGTCGGCGGCGAAGACGTTAGAGGAGGCCTCCCGAGTTGCTGTTGCTGACAACTTTCTGCGAAGACATCTCGGGCTGCAGAATCGCAACGACGGCCTCCAGTTGTTGGGCATCTTTTTGCCTGCTAGGGTATCTCGAAACCTTGAAGGGCTCCCTGTCTTCATGTCGGTAGCGGTCCTTCACCGCTCATTTTTTCTTGGTCGCCGTGAGCAATTGGCTAGCCCGTGGTCATGGCGCTACAGAATCCGTCGTTAGGCTCGCTTCACCTTTTCTCGCTTCGAGATCGCCCATTACGTCAAATGCGTCGAGCCTGAATTGTCGCAAAGCAGAAAGGTCAATAGGAAGGTATTTCGGGTTCTAGAAGTATGAGTCACCCAGCAATTTTGGGCTTCAACGAATTGCTTCGTACCCGAGTATGTCACAACCCCTGTTTGAACTCATTCTGATGTAGAAAAATTGTCACGGTGACTCAGATTCACTGAGTGGTTTACTTAATAGTGAGGTCATATGATTATGCCAGCGATTCGTTGTGTGTAAGTTGTCCAGACATAAGATGTTATGATAATCAGGTTAGCTTATTAGGATTCCTCCTGGTGAATATCGAGTCGTCACCCGCTGTCGGTTCAAGGAACGGGTCTCTACGTACATGGAAACATGATGTATTAGGATTCCTCCCGCAGTATGCTAGAATCCATGAACCGATTTCACCTGGAAATCAAAAGGTGATCGAAGGAATCTAAAAGCTTCGAGGCAATATCCAGCACGGGATGTTCAAAGGTAAGGTAAAGGACGTCTATACGGAACTTTGATATAATTCATGATAGGCTCAGCCATACAGAATATTAAGCTATACTTACCTTGAGCATGTCTAAAGCTTTCCGATCTCTACCTGGTGCTGGGCTAAGAATATAATGTAAAGTAAGATATATGATCAAGCAATCTTACCCAATCATGATGTTGTGTTTTATGAGATATCATCCGACATAAGATCAGCTTCATTTTCACATGCCTAATACCCATGAACCCCTTACTTCCTCGACGTAATCCTAACCGGAAACCCATCCGTCGGGTGCGGGTGCGCCGCCCCCCCATCTCCGCCTGTTACGCGCGGTCCCCCTCGACCGTCCTGACGCCGCCGTCTCTTCTCGGATGCGTCCCGTCCCACTCGTCACCCGCGGGCTCGACACCGAGCATCCCAACCGTCATGACTGACGAGTGCGCCCTTGAGCTCCAGTAGCGCGAGCGTCTGCCCCCGGTGCAGTCGCGCGCGCGCTACTCGGACGCGCGCCTTCTTCGTCGGGTACAGCGGGTCTCCGGGCCGGACGAGCCAGCGCCGCGCTGCGGGAGAAACTTGGAAGCCCGCGCGAAGTTTGCCGCGTTCTGGGGTATATGGCGAGGTTGAGGGTGGGTCCAGATGTGGCAGTCTTCGGTTGGGTTCCGGGTCCCGTCCTCGTCCGCAAGGACGATGTCGCAGCGGGTGGGAAGATCCGGAGGGCCTCTTTGGTGACGGTCGCCGTGTAGTACGGGATCTTTTTGAGAAGGTTGGGGTCTGCGGAGACGGTTTGGTGTACCCGTTCGACGTAGAAGTCGGTGCCGAAGACCTCGTCGTGCTCGGTGCGGACGCGGGCGAGGACGTCGGGGTGCTGCGGGAGGAGGAGGTAGTTGTATATCAGCGTGCTGTTGGTTGTGGTGTCGTGGCCGGCGAATGGAAACATGCGGAGCTGTGACTTTGCTATTTTTTTAAATGCTTTATTGGATAAGTCGCCTGTGATACCTATGTCTTCCAGGTACTTGTCCATGGCTAATGAGATGACGGACCTGATGGATGGTACTTGTAATTCTGGGGCTTTCTCTCGGCGCAGGACGGCTAGTTCCTCGAAGCGTTTGTCGACTTTTACGTCAAGATATGAGCTCATGCGGTAGCTGTTGTACTTTTGGACAAGAGGGCGAGTAGTAGGATAGCAGCGGAAGGGGTTGAAGGTGTTGAAGGTGGTGCCGAATGGAGTTCAGTATACTTGTCTCCGGAGGCAGTTCGCGAGAGCACTTCCCCGTGTTTGATGATGAAGACGCGCATCGCTGTAAGGGTTAGTGGGTGTCCCACACGATGCGCATCCCTGTGATAATACTACAGGGTGACGCGACTAGTGACGTCGAATGTCATCCGGAGTGAACTCTTCCAACTGGACTAATTCTCCCTTCGTATCAAGGCCCTGGGCCAGCTTGCAGAAGACGGCGACCTCGTCCGCGATAGCCAGCGCCAGCCCGATCATGTACCCAGCAGCGAAGCCGGGGTTGAAGAGGCCCCGCCACTTCTTCCACGTGCTCCCGTGCATCGTTGATAATCTCTCCAAGATATCGTAAATGTACTCAAGCTTGTCAAGAAATACGGCCTCCACCTGGGACGCCACAAACGGGTTGGCGACAACCATGACGATACACCACAAGTTCAGATAGAAGATGGCCTTTGGAAACTGCTTCGCCATCTGTCGCACCACGACGCGCATTGCCGTGTTTCGCGGAAGCACCCGGATACATTCAAGGCAACGAAATTGCCGAAGATAGGGTGATACTTCGGTATTGTATCTTCTACGTCACCTATGACCCTGTTGTGGAAGAGACTAGCTCAACTTATCGCCCCGGCCTCCTGAAGCTTTCGTACATGTCGTCGGTTAGCCACGAATTTGACAACGAAAAGAACCAGGCTAGCGATGGCTAGCGCTAGCATAGCTCTTATGCTGGGTTCCGCCATGACAACCACTTTCTCTGCCGCGATGGAGATAGGGATGGCTTTCTGGGTTGATGAGTGATTCCTACGGAGGAGTTAGAAAGATACGTTCTTAAGTTGCTTAGCTCCCAAGTAAGGGGAATACTTAAGGGTCCTAACTCATGTGATAGACATATCATCACTTGTTAGTGTGTTTGTATTTTGTTGGAGGTCATGATATCCCGTGTAACGGTCCTTAATTAATTCCGGATTGCACTCAGCCGTGGATAAGTACCTGATATATAAGAAGGTAGCTAAGTCCAGCTTGAATTGGTTCACGTCTTTTCACTTCTGTTTATTGTTCTAAGCGACGTGCAACAAAAAATATATGTATCTCAACTCCCGCCTACACAATATCTCCCTGACAGGCAAGCAGTGATTGACCATGCCGCCGCCATTGATAGGAAGTCGTTTTTGGTACGAGTTAATATCTTACTTGAGATGGGCGTATAGTTGCTGACAGAACTCCTAGATCGTCAATAGCATTCTTTTTGGCACTGCAATTCTCGGCGTATCTTTTCGTTTCACATTTCGTATATTCGGACGTCGGAAGATAGGTTGGGACGATGGCTTGGTACTACTTGCGGTCATGGCCCTGATCGTAGCCTTCAGCGTATGTCTAAAGTTTCTAAACACGTTGTATCTAGTAGTAGCCTTGAGAAAGAAAGCCGTAGTTCTCTTCCAGGACAATCCCCTCGACCTCGTCGATGTACTCAAGTGAGCTGCTGTTTTCGGGGCCAGGAATTTTACCGCAGTATATATGGTGAAGCTCTTGATCATGACCTTCTTTCATCCTCTGATTTAGGGCATGTCCCTTCGAAAAACAAGGTTCTACTGGACCACAGTCGGGATTTGCGTCGTTTGCTGGTTATACTCAGTCCTGGACGTCATTGTTATGTGTCCGCATTTTGGTGCAGATTCGGGCCAGTTCAATTCCTACACTCCCCCCTTTTAGTCAATCTTGAGAACGCTAATTCTCTGTTTGCAGCCAAGTGCAGCGAGAGCCCGACCTTCCATGCCAAAAGCATTGCGAACAACATTCATATTGCTCTTATTGATATCGCAACCGATACACTGAGTACGTGTCCAGATAGTTTTTACAATATCTCACAATAACTTCAAGCTAAAGGGTTAATACTAACGTGTTGGCCAGTTGTGGCTCTTCCCATAATCATACTCAAGCAGTCCATGATGTACTTAGCCCGCAAGCTGTCTGTTGCAGCATTGTTGTGTCTTTCATTCGTGATGATGGCATGCACCCTCGTCCGACTCGCTTGTACAATACTCGACGCGAATTCAGACGCCGGTGGTTCAGCGCTAGTTTGGAACGCATTCTGGATCATGGCGGAGAGTACCTAGGTAATGTCTCGCTTATCATAACGGCGATCATTGCTATCCGTAACGTTTTTATCGCCCGTGTCGCCGAGGGTAACGGGCAGGTGAAAGACAGCATCATGCGAAGATTCGACCGCCGTCTCCTATCTACGTTGCGGCTTTCGGCGTCCTCGAAGAGTAGCAGACGCAGTCCTCACCGGCCTTCGGAAGACGAACTAGGCGCTGGCTCACGCATACCTGGGATAGCCACCATGGGTATGACGCGAGTTACGCTGAGTGTTGTGAAGAAGTTCATTGGTGGTGGCAATGCCGGAAGTAGAAGCGAGGAAACTTTACTGGAATCTGTAGACACGGCGTATATGCTCGAGTCTATGGACTACTATAAGATTTAGATGGATGGAGTTAGACTGGCTACCACGACAAGTGATGGAATGCAAACTGGGGCTCAAAGGTCTTAGCAGCTTGATATGTCTTCCTCAGTACACCTCTAGGCATAATATAATAGATATCTACCTGGTATATATAGATAAAGCTAATGCTAGTGATCTGGTTAAGGCGAGGATTCGCATAACTACCTACCTAAGGTACCTAGTATGTTGATGTCCGATGTCCCGACGTCACCGGGCCCTTACAATGATAGCCGATCTCACATGTAGCCATCGATCGTATGGTAATATGGCTGTCACGTTGCAGAACCAAGAAGGATGAAACCACAGACGCAGTTGAGTAGTTGAGTACCTAGGTACCTACCTAAACTACCTAATGAAGGACTGCACATCTACGGCACTGAGGCTCCTTGTCTTCGTCTTCGAAACTTAGCCTCCCATCTGGGAATTAACAAGCCGAACCTCGGTCTAAAGGGTCAAACATAACAACACATGTCGTCCTGCCAATTTACCCGCTTGACAGTATGCCTGAGCGACGGTGTTTGATGGTGATAATAATTATACTCAACGTAAGGGAGGGCTATTCAAGCAAACCACGTCTCTGACCTATGAGGTTATAAAGATTACGCAGAGACATTTCATATATATAAATGCTTCGAATGAGCCTCGTATTCTAGCTTTATACCGCACGCTACCTAACACATGAGGTGTATGTGCCCAGCAATTCAGTAATAAATTTGAGTTGGGCGGGATGAACCTGGGAAGTCTAGCCTCTTGGTTTTTGGATGAAATTTATGCAAGCCGGGGATGTGGACATTGATTACGACGGCGAGTGTCCTTGCGACAGCTACTCTAAGGAAAAGTTAACTTGCCACCTGGCTCTTGATACTGAAGGTTCCCGAGGTAAGTATAAATGTGAAGTATACTAGTCATTGAAAACCATCCGCATCATCTCGGGCTGTCTACAGGGACCTTGTCTGTGTTTGTTATCGCGATGGCGGGGTCAGCTGGGAGTAGGTGAGACACAATGACATAGTCAGGCGATCTATTTTAGGCACGGGGGGAATATAGGGAGTGGTAGATGAATCAAATAATGCCCACGTTTTATCTTGGATCTCTCACTCCTGATTCTTATGCCGTCTCGTCATTTTCAAAGAGATCTTTTGATCTTGCAAGTGGTCTTGGTTGAGACCCCTCCTCACCTCTTGCCTCTTTCTTCACTTGGCATCGAGGATGCGGGGAACCCTCAAGGACCCTGGGCGATGAAGGGAAAAAAGGCGAAATACAAAAAAGCTTTGCTTCATTCGATTTTTGTATTTGGAAGATTTTCTCTATGATTTGGGGTGGAAATATGAGATTCGACATCGGGACATTCATGAGTCTTGATAATGCCGATTATTGTCAGAATAAAAGTTCGACACTTGTGTCACACGACGTTCGCTAATCGTCGGGATCATAAGATGGTGGGTAGACCCCTGGCCAAGCTGTACGAAGGGACCACTGGCCCCCTTTTCGGCTGCATCTCATTGCGCGCTAGCGATTTGGGTATGGGTTAGCTACAGACGAGCCTTCATGCGAACGATCCAAGTCTAAGACAAACAGCGGGTTGGGGGCTGTGTTTTTCTTAATAGCCTCACCGGCGGCGAGCTCGATTTTGTTCTGGTTGGGGTTTACCGTGCGAACACTAAGCCGTCTGGGCTTATGGAGCCACGTAGATCGGCAAAGGAGAACGGCCTTTACAAAAAAGGGGGCCAACCTTAGGGGCTTCATATTGCGTAGCCTTGCCTCGGGTTCCCGAAATCTTGGATAGGTTAGCTTAGTGCTCCGTTAGCAGGTTCTGCTCGTCCGTGGGTGTACTATGTAGCAACTCCGGTTGGTGGCGAGAGAAAGGATAAAAGAGAGTTTTCGTCAACAGTAAGAGAGAATAAATACCAGAGGGCCTGATGTGACACCATTTTCGAATTCCTCTTCAGGGAGTGTGCCACGAGTACATGATCATCCTGCCTGCAGGTATCTAGCCAATGAACCAAGGCTGCAACCCCTATCAACAAGGAGAACGAGGTTAGAATGGGAAGATAGAGTGCACTACACAGTAAATATGCACGTATATAGGGTGGTTGAATGCAATCGGGGATGTCAGGGCCGATGATAGCACCCAATCCTCATCAACCGTCAACCTCCAACATGCCCACTTGGAGCTTGGTGGGGTTCCTGATCCATTTTCTTTCTTTTTTTTTTTTTTTGGGGGTTGGGGGGGTTGGGGGGGTTTGAAATGTCAAAAAGTCCAGTTTCTGGACTGGTATTACGAATGGATACCTTAGGTAGGTAGGTATATAACTATGGTCACTTATATACGAAATAGTAAAGATAGTTCGTCAGCTTTTCTTTACGAAAAGAACCCTTTGACGAACTTCCTAGACTGACGGGAGCGAAAACGGCCGAGAAAAGAAAAAAACCCCCTCCCAACAGGGGTCGTCTGTTGATCGGCTTCAGGCCAGAGCGGGCTCCCGATCTAGACCCTGAACAACCCCTAGCTCTTCTTGATAGGACCCTGTCTCAAGTGGATGGAAACTTGTCAAACTAGTCCAATCACCCCACGTTTTCACGCTCGGTTGATGCTGATAACACGCCGTTTCTTGAGCGATAAGAACCCGGCCGTGACTTGTGGGGACTTGACTTATGGAGACTCACATGGGCAAGTCAGCTAAGACTTTGCGAGGATGAGCGCAACCATTTTGGGTCTCCTTTCCCCTCCATCACCCAACGGCAGGAGCATGTGTGAGCATTTTCGTTATCTACAACATCCGAGTAAATACCTACATGCCTCAGTTACGCTCTATGGTGTCAATGGTCTTCTTCTGAAATCATTTATGAATGTTAAGCTTGGGAAGTCTGGCTGAGGTCGAGCCCGGTTCGAAATTTTTCTTCTCCAACTTACATCTAGTCTCTTCGAGGCGCAGATCAATTGCCAGCTGGACATAAGCTTAGCATCTTAGCATCCTTACTTCCGCTCATCGACAGCCGCATTGGGAAGCGAGTACGCCACTTTTACTTATAAGTTATTCGACCATCCCCCTGAGGCGAAACTAAATAGTTTCGATCCCGTAGCTGTGCATCTAAGCTCGTGTGCTACACTCCTTCTCCTCTTCCATTTCACCTCCAATTCCTCTCTTTCGTCTTTTAAGGCCTTGTAGCGCTGTACGGCTGGCTGGTCCTACGCTCGTTTATCCACCATCCTAAACCACATCCTAAACCAACACGGCTTGTAGGAAGAGTGAAGTGTGAGATATGTTGGCAGTCACCACTTCGCTGTTCTGACTGTCGACGTGTCAAAGAGCAACTTAACACCCTGACACTCTAGAAGGGGTTTCCAGTTCTTTGTGTTG
This sequence comes from Hypoxylon sp. FL1150, assembly GCA_022495205.1. Lineage (NCBI taxonomy): Eukaryota > Fungi > Ascomycota > Sordariomycetes > Xylariales > Hypoxylaceae > Hypoxylon > Hypoxylon sp. FL1150. Next base: position 214,172 of record MU376166.1, read on the forward strand.
CCTTTTCTGTCCATACTTTGATCTATATTACCTAGTGCCGGCTCGCAATCCCCGCATTCGAAACCACATTCCCCGATAGCCAACTACCAGCTACAAACTAGCGATCTAGGAACGGTGCGGCATTGGGCGAGATTTGTCGCACTGTCTTTCTGTTTTTCACACGATCATTTCTCTGCTGTAGTTAGCAGAATCTTATCGATCGAGGCTTCACGAACCACCACATAACGATTGCCCATCATGGTCGACATTACCCCACCTGACCTGATCGAGGAGTCGCCGACCGTGACGCCACTCGAAAGCCGTCCGCGAGAGAAGCGTCGCCAAAGATTGTTCCAAGGAATGCAGAGAATGCCCTCGTCTCCTTCGTTGGCACACGGCGGTCGTTCTCGGTCTGCAAGCTCTCCGTACGGCAATCGAGGTAGCTTGTCATGTGCAAGTCTTGCGGCGACGCCCTCGTTCGGGCAATATCCCTCTGGCAGTGTGACGCCGGGATATTTCTCGAATACGCAATCCTCTGCCCCGGGCACCCCCATTTTCGAGTTCCCTGCATTCGAAGGGATCGAAACTCGCGTGCCGCGCAAAATCCCAACCGTGTCGACCACATACTTAAATCTAGCGACCGCTGCCCTACCAGCTGAGGTCGCAGCTACGAGGTCAAGATCCGGCACGGCCCGAAAAGTTCCCTTTGACTTTTGGGCGAAGATGCCGGACGAAATTCGAGTGCACATCCTATCGTACCTTCGGCCGAAAGAGCTTATTCGTATCTCGCGACTGAGCAAAGAATTCCACAGATTCTGTTTCGATGGCCAACTATGGACGCACTTCGACGCTACCGAATTCTATATGGAAATACCCGCAGAGGCTTTAGCAAAGATCATAACAGCAGCAGGTCCCTTCGTGAAGGACCTCAATGTCCGCGGATGCCTCCAGATTGAACATTACAAACGTACCGAAGTCATTGTCAAGGCCTGCAAGAACTTGATCAATGCTACCTTGGAGGGATGTCGGAACATCCAACGAGGCACTCTACATAACCTTATCAAGGCGAACGAGAAGCTCGCCAACCTGAACCTTACAAGCATGACGGCTGTCACAAACAGCACCTGCAAGATTATTGCGCAGCACTGTCCGCAGCTCGAAACACTCAACGTATCCTGGTGCAAACATATGGATGCCCGAGGTGTCAAAATGGTGGTAAAGGGGTGCCCAAGGCTACGAGAAGTAAGAGCCGGCGAAGTGAAAGGATTCAACAATCGCGCGGTGGCCGAGGCTATCTTCACTACGAATAATCTCGAGCGTCTAGTGCTGAGCGGCTGCGTGGACCTCGATGATGAAGCCTTCAAGACGATGATCCACGGTAGCAGGCCCGAAATCGATATCCTGACGGATCGACCGGTGGTACCACCTAGGAAACTTCGCCATCTAGACCTAAGTCGATGCTCTCAGTTGACCAGCCAATCTGTAGCAGTACTGGGTCATCTAGTTCCTGATTTGCAGGGCCTACAGCTGAGCGGGTGTACATCGTTGACCGACTCGGCTCTTCGGCCTATCCTTGCCTCGACTCCCCGCCTTACCCATTTAGAACTGGAAGACCTTTCAGAGCTGACGAACGACCTTTTCTCGGAACACTTAGCCAAAGCCCCGTGCGCGACGAAGCTTGAGCACCTTTCCGTAAGCTACTGCGAGAACGTCAGCGACGCGGGCATGCTGCCCGTCATGAAGAACTGCACCAGCCTCCGAAGCGTGGACATGGACAACACGCGGATCGGCGACCTGGTCCTCACGGAGGCCGCCGCCATGGTCCGGGCGCGGTCAAGCCGGACCACGTCGCGTGCCGCACGCCCGCACGTCGGGCTGCGCATGGTCGTGTACGACTGCCAGATGGTGACGTGGACGGGCGTCCGGGAGATCCTGTCGTGGAACGCCGAGATCCGCCACCCGTCCGAGGACGTGGCGACGTATCCGAGCGAGATCATCGGCCTCAAGTGCTTCTACGGGTGGCAGCAGACGGTCGAGCAGCACACGCTGCGGGTGCTCAAGGGCGACTTCGCTGCGGCCGCGCGGCTCGAGCGCAAGTGGGCCGACTACATGCAGGCCGTCGAGGAGGCGGGCGCGGGCGGCGCCGGCCTCCGGAGGCGCAGGCGCCGAGCGCGCGAGGCCCAGATGCTGCACGCGGACGAGGAGGGCGGCGCTGCGGGTCGCCGCCGCGCGCGGACCGTGGCGGCTGCTTGTGCCGTTATGTAAACCAGGTAACGACGGAGGCTTTTATCGTGGTGTATCAGCGCATCATCGTTAGCATCATCTTGTTTTAACGGAGTTACGGGGTTCTAGCTGGGGAGGGTGGAGGTCGTCAATTTCTTTTTTTTTTTTTCTCCCGCGCAGTTCAGGTATAATGTGTGGGGTGTATAGGCGTTCGTATAGGTTGCTTCTAATGATTTACTGGCAGATGGACAGAGTGCTTCAACAAGTGTTCGGGGTGGCTTTATTTGTATGTAAACGCTGGTCGCATACTTACCGTGGAATGAGTTCAGGCATTCTAAACTCCTTCACTTTCAGATGAGGATGAGATGAAATGCGATGGGATATTCACGGGTGTATATTCTTAGGCGTGTGTATAGAATTTGTATCTACCGATGGATTGGAACTTTATATCCTTGATTACGTCCCTGTCCCTTATGTAACTTGATTTGGGTTCGGAGGATTGTGCCGTGACCTTAATCCATGGCAAGCTTATATTGTAGAGAAGGACAGAAGATTAGACGGAGAGCTGAGCCTTTGGTCCTTTGGTATAATATTTAATGGCTGAGAACCAGACCCAATCACTATGGGAGGTAGCACGTCAAGCAATAAAGGCTTGGAATACTACGTACGCCGATAATCACGCAGCGCCATTTCGCACAACGAACAGTTTATTACATCATCTCAGTGAGTGAGGGAGTGGTTATAAACTGACTAGCTAACCTAGAGTCACTCTCTTTGCTCTGCATCCAGGTCCCTTTTACCCACGGCAATCATATCGACCTCTCTCCTCCGGCCATGATCCTGATGTTCATGGAAAGAAAAAGTTTGAAAGGGGGCATCAATTGCCCCTAATCACACTATGTGTTCATGTTGGCAACCTTAACAGAAATAAACGCAAAACGACGAAAAGTAGGTGAGGTGAAATCTGTCCGAAGAGAAAACCCAAGCGAACTGAAGTACCAACCAGTTAAAAATAGAGGGACGACCTGGGTATAAGGAAGAGCCTGGACTTGAGAGCCGGTAAAGAACCACGGTTCTGCTCTTGTCACCTTGTTAGTAGCAGCCAACTTGACGGGAAAAAGTGATAGAGTCCGTTGGGTAAGAAACCCCCAAGCGAACTACTAAACTACCGACGGACCGGAGAAGGGAATGTGAGGACCTGGTTATAGGCAGTGAGATAACTTAAGCTTCAGGACCGACTTAGTAGCCGCGTTCTCTTCTCTCCCGCTCGGCCGCGCGCTCCCTCGTGGCCTTCAGGAGGTGGACACGCCAAGGCTTCGGACGCATCTCGAGCTTGCCGTCGCCACGACACACGTGCCGGAATAAGACGCGGTCGAGCCAGCGTGGAGAGAAACGTACGTCCTTGAAGTACATCTCATCGTGGTGCACGGGATCCATCTGGAAGTAGCGGCGTAGGAAGAACTCGATCCAGCTGTACTCGGCCCCCCTCTCCACGGCCTCCAGGGACGCGCCGCTCGCCACGACAACCTCCATCTCCAGGTAGATAAACTCGCGCGGCTGGTGCTCCTCCTCCCAGTACGTCGAGTCGCCCTGCCAGTCGAACAGCCCGACCGTCTGGTATCCCCCCACGCTGGGCCCGAAGTAGTTCGGGGTACATATCTTGAAGACTACGTCCATCAGCGCGGAGAAGATGTTTTGACGTCGGAACTCGGGCGCGACCACCGCTGTGATCTTCCCGTTCGTCGCGCCGTGGGTGTGCAGGGCGCCGACGATCCCGCGGGGGAAGTGGTCGACCAGGGCGAAGCCGATGACTCGGTCGTGGTCGCGTTTGGTCTCTACCAGACCCTCGATGGCCACGACGAACGGCAGTTTAAGCTGCCGTAAGCTAGACAGGGTTCGCTGGAAGCCCTGCGTACTGACGGGCTGCTTGTCCATAAGCTTGTAGCTAGTCTGTGCCTCTTTGCTGTAGATGGAGGCTACTTGTAGCATGTCCTGCTCGCACGCCGGACGCAGGTGGCAAGGGATTCGAGGTGCGCGTTCGTCGATGGGCTGGGGCGCGGCTTCTCTCGGGGCGTTCCACTCGGCCATGGCGACGTTAGAATCGTAGCGGCCGCGGGAGTTGGCTTTCTCTAGATTATAAACGGGGTCAGCAAAGTTGTCACTCGGATGTTAATTGGTTGATGGGTAGAGTGGCGTGTACTTACCCGATTCCGAGGCAGCTCTGATAGGAAAGTTGCCGTCTGCCTTAGGCTTGTTGGTACTCTCCGGCTTATTACCAGCCTTCTCAGGCGTGGTTACCGGCTTCTCAAGCTTGCGGGAAGGTTCCACGACCTTATGGGCGGGCTTTTCAAGTACTACCGCAGGCTTCTTGAGTTTGTCGGCAGTCTCCTTTAGCTTAGCGGTAGGTTGCTTAGGCTCCGTAATGAGCTTCTCCGGCTCGACAGTAATCTTGTCCAGCTTGGTGACCAGCTCTTCGGGCTCCGCGGGAGGCTTATCCGGCTTAGACATAGGCTCCTTACTCTCAGGCTCCTTACTCTGAGGCTCCTTACTCTCAGGCTCCTTACTCTCAGGCTCCTTACTCTCAGGCTCCTTACTCTCAGGCTCCTTACTCTCAGGCTCCTTACTCTCAGGCTCCTTGCTGATTGGGTCAACCTGCTGAGTATTGTCCTCTAGGTTGATCGAGCGGGGGATCGATGCCGTCGACTGGCTGGCAGCCTTTGCGGGGACCTCGGTCGAAGCCTCAGAAAAAGAGTAACCGGGGGCATCGCCAGTAGTCTCACCGGCGAGGAGAGCACCTGCCGGTTGACCCTGGACAGAGGGACCGGCGCCGGAAACCTCTACATCCTCTGCCTTCTGTGTATTGCTTTTGAATATACCGACCTTTTCGTCAAAGATAGCGGCCCAGGCCGCCTTGGAAGATGTTTTACCGCCTGGAATATAGTTAGTATCAAGTAATATAAGATTGGTTTCATTGGGGAGTGTACTAATGAAGCGTCCGGTCTTGGGGTCGTAGAGCTTGGCCCACGCGCTTCCGTTGGTGGGACCCATAGTGGTGGATACAGTGCCTGGATTAAAATTAGCATCAAGTCGTATCGCCTCTGGGGCGGTGAAGTTTCGGTAGGTAGGATAGGAAAAGGTGGATGGGGAGTAGGTTGGTCATGAAAAGCGAGTACCGCTAATATGTAGGGCATAGGACTATGGATGGGTATAACCATGCTTGCCATCAAATAGGCGTCTAGTAATGGTATAGGCGAATATATATGGTTGTCTTTATGTGGCTTGGTTGAGGATAGGGTTGTGTGTTTGGATGAACTTACAAGAAGATCTTGATTAGGTGTACTGGTCGCAAACGAATGGAGTTGCCCTTGGTCAAGAAGAAGCGACTTAAAGCTCGTACGGGACAAAGTAGATATGCTGAGGTGCTACTGGAGCAGAGAGCGAGACTGTTCAGACGGCGCGAGTCAAGTTGGGAGATGGTAAGAATCTCGTCGGTATTGTGCGCCGTTATGGTTGTGAAGTATTGGCGAAGGACTTAGTGATCCGGCGTGGAAGGAAAAAAAACGAGAGGGCAGCAAGTGGGGAGTGTTTGTGCGCAAAATCACTGATATTCGTCTTAGACGTGTTTGTGTGCACGCGTCGTGGGAGGTCGAGGCTTGTTCTTTCCTAAGAAAGGAGAAAGGGGGGCAACGGCGTGATTTGTGATTAAGAAGTCAACAGTGTTTGCTAGCACGGTGTAGCCTGTATCTACCAGTCCAACTCAAGAAAATCGGCAAGTGGGCAGCAAAAGGGTATTAATCACACACTGGGTAGACGAGTTCTGCGTAGTTCTGCGTAATTCTGCGTAGCTACGTTGCTGGGGGACAGCGGTGCGTCGTTATGGGCTTGTTGTATATAATAGGGTGCAGCAACTTTAGCATGCAATCACAGAGCATTGCCAGTCATGGTCAACATAACAAGGGCAAATGCCCAGAAGCGGTAATTTTGCAGGCAATATGAGGCTTAGTGTATACATCGAGAATATACATGGGAGGGTTGTGTGCTGAGTACACCTAGATGAAAAGCTAGACTGCAATCCTATACTCGACCCTGCTGTCATTGTCACCAGCCACATAACCAGCTCGATTGGAATCAAGTTCTTCCTAGCCTCCACTAGTGCTATCCAGACATGGCTCCAGGGATTGCCTACTACTTTAACATTTCAATTTCTGTATTTACCTGGGTACCTGATGTGCACATCTGGAATAGACACATGTGATTTAATTGTCATTGGTTCTGGGCCATATATCCTGGGCAGCCCTTTGGATGTTAGTTTGTGACAGGTTATTGGCTTATGCGAACTTTTAAGGCGGATGCTTCAATTATCAATCTTATTATGGGGTGGTATCTCTCTATCACCAGCATGGTGTTGAAAAGTCGCCAATAAATTTTGATATTGAAACCATCAGTATCTTCCCTCCAGAGATTACCGCCCTTCTTCCATAACAATGAAGAACATGACCATGCTGATTTCGAGTCAAGATGGGCCAGTAAACACTTCAAGTACGTATTAAAATCTTCGTGAGTCGAACCCCCAAGCTTCTGACCTCGTTCATAGGGATGCCGCGCGGGAAAAGTTTTCAGGATTGTGAATAGGTAACTCGAGTCCTTCTGTAGTATTATCGCTCCTCTCAAAGTACCGTGTTGCAGTCCGTTGTGCACCCCTATTTATCGAAGACCAACCGCTGAAGCTATACAGGCGCTTCCGAAGAGAAGAGGCCACAGACCATGTACTTGGGCTGAGCTTTGCAAGGCGTAGAAAAATAGGCCAACATACGGGAAGACATGCGCAAATGATGCCAGTACACCAATGCACTGTCGTCCAGACCTCAGTATCGCCAGATGCGACATTGCGACTTCCAGGGGCGTAACTAAGGACCACTTTCACGATTCCAGAAATTATTACGCTTTTCCGGTACGCAAGGTTAGCTCTACTACTTTGTGAATAGGTAATTTCATAAACTCACAAGATACCTAATAAGAATACTCCCAGGACGGCAAGTTTCTTGGTTCTGCTCAAATGTAGCCCGAGTACCGCCCTGATGGGCAATACAATGATCACGACATCGATAAGAGCCTCTACGATGCCGCTCACCATCCAGAAGATATTGAAATTGAAGCAATACTGCGGGTCCTCCAGATGGTTTAGCCAGTTCCACTCAAGCGGGATGCAACTTAACAGGTCAGCTATGGTGCAGCCTGTCCAGAAGGTTATAACAAGCGCGATAGCGACGACGACTGAGCGATGGAATGACTTGCTAGCTGAAAAGAACCTCATGTACATGAACAGGATAGACAGCTTGGTTGCGGAGGTTACGGTGTAATATAGAACTGTTGGGATAAAGTAGAGTTTGTTATAGATAACATCTACTGGCGTATACACATGGTTTGGGTCTGCGCCGTAATTGTTCTGGGTCCAGGCTGTATCAAGACCAGAAGCTAAGGGAAATCGACACAGTATTAAATACAGAGCATTTATAAAACCCGGGAAAGAAGACTAACCGTATAGGCCCAAGATGATCGTCGCGATGATGGTTAGAAGTGCTAATAATATCATCCAGTCGTCCCAGCCGTAACCGGTTTGTGTAAAATGACGAGAGTAAAAACGCAAGGCAACAAAAATGATGGCTAGGACAGAGACCACACCCCCTACCGCCGTCCTGACGTCGACATTTGCACCCATTCTGGAGAACAAGTTTTGGTATCCGAGCAGGAACTATCCAGAAGTTCAGAAGTGAAATGGTCTGACATGAGAATAGATAGGGGATAGGGGAATACCACCCGCACTGTTATTATACATACATTATATTCTAAATTTATGAGGCGAGACTATGCCAAGATGCATTCCGATCCTGAGATTCTGTAGTGGTGTAGACCAAAGCTGCGTGATTCGCTTCAGCACGGGATCGAATAGGATTTATGCAGCTTACCTACCTCCTACATGAAAAGTAGCCGCGAGTGGGTGGCATTTTTGGATGCTGGTCGAGTCGTATTACAGGAATAGTGCAGTCAGTTGAGCAATCAGGAAAGAAGTAAATATCTTTCGTGCGACGTATCAATGTCCATGTTTACCAGCACCGTTCGCTGTGCCTCCTAAGTACTGTCTCTCCTAAGTATCTCGTACGTCGCTAAAAAACTAAAAATGGACTGGAAGCTGGGTCTCACCTGAGTTTTTACAGACCTGCATCACGCTTCAATCTCTGCGACGCCCGCCTCCCGTCTCTCGCCTCCCGCCGGCTCGCCTTAGCAGCGATATATAGCACAACGGGGCCGGAGTCGTCCCGCTCCCCGGTGTCATGATTTCGGAGTAGTGGGCCAGCACATGCCATCCTACTGGTTCTGGATACCGCCGTGCTGTTTCGGATGATTGCCCGGAGCTGGCGGTTCAGGCGGAAAGAGATGGTTTGGAAGAGCAACGTTTTACCCCTTTTATACTACCAGGACCGTTTCATGGCAACGTATGGCTAGGTAGTCTCTAAACAACGACATACACTAGGCGGATGTATCGCCCATGAGGTCTTTCACGACGGCATCAGAGATGGAAAAGAGCGCAGCACATATTCAAGTCGAGTTGCGACGCGGCGAAAGGAAAACGTTGCACTGCGAAATTTATTAATAGGAAAGGCCCGAAAAGAGTGGCCTGTTCAAGATGGGCTTGGACTGAAGAAGAACGATGAACTTCTCCTATGTGAATATCGGCAAGTAAAATGTGTCGCCATTATGGCCATTATGGAGATACCTTGCATTCGCCCATAGGGCAGAAATGCGCAGCAATTCAGTCACCGGGTAAGAGAGAGTCTTGATAGAAAATTAAGATTTGGATCTTATTTATCAGTTATAGGGGGACCCGTGAGTACTTTCCCCCTTTTAGTAGTCTACTTACATGTAAATAGTGTGTAAAGTGTGGGATGCCTCATGTAAACCTTACAAAAATCCCTAATTTAATGAATCCATGATAATTCTCCTTTTTTTGGCCCTTTAATACGATAGTTTATTTAACCAAAATCCGCCATACCGATAAAATATAATATATTTAATAAATTAATTATGATTTTAATATTATACTTTTATAATTATAAGGCCCTAAGCATTAAAGCTTTTTATAATAATAATGCATTTTAATATATTATATTTTATAATTTATAATAGTTTAAATATATATTTTAAATATATATTTTAATATTTAAAATTTCTTATTTATTTTTTTAATAAATATATTAAATGCTTTATAATTATAACGTTTTATAAAGGATATATTATTATAATTATAATATTTTTAATATTATATTTTTCGTAAAAATTATTATGATTTTAATATTATATTTATTTTATATTTAAAATTTAAAATACGTTAATTTTAAACGCTTTTAAAACTTAAATATTTTATAATTATAAGATTTATATAACGTTAATAAATATATATTTTAATCATTAAAAAATATATATTAATATATATTTTAATTATTATAAATTACAAGGAAAAATATGCTAAAATGCATTGTAATTATAAAGAATTTTAATACTTAGGCCTTATAATTATAAGGCGTACTATGCTAGGATTATAATTAGCCCTTTAAATATATTGTATTTTATTAGTATGGCGGATTTTGGTTAAATGGACCGCCGTCCTTTATTTCTCAGCATATACATTTCCCAGCCCACTCAAACAGCTAAGGCTGCCCTATTTATCATTGTCAATACGGAATAGCTGAGGTAACTACCTAATCCTACCTAGGTACCGCCATGGCCACCAGGGACTTGAAGCTCGACTTCTACCCCGCACCCAACCCCAACCGGACTGGCGTCTTAGTACTACCCGGAGGCGGCTACGAGTTCATCTCGATCGACAACGAGGGCATCGAACCCGCACGCTGGCTCAACGCCCGCGGCTACGACGCCTGGGTGCTGTCGTACACGGTCGCGGGGTCCTCGACGCCCGCCCCCATCATCCCAGCCCCGCAGCGCGACGCCATCGCCGCCGTGCGCCGCATCCGAGCCGAGGACCGCATCGACCGCCTTGGCCTCTGGGGGTTTAGCGCGGGCGGGCACCTGGCCGCCGTCACGGCGACGGACGTGGACATGATAGGCCAGATCGACTTCATGGTCCTGGCGTACCCCGTCATCAGCATGGCCGCGGGGACCACGCACGACGGGTCGCGCCGCAACCTGCTCGGCGACAACTGCGAGCCCGGCGGCGCCGACGAGGTCGCCATGTGCGCGGAGAAGCGCGTGGGGGGGCTCACGCCGCCGACGTTCCTATTCCATACGGCGAACGACGGCGCCGTGCCCGTGCTGAACGCGCTGGCGTTCGCGGCCGCGATGGCGACGTATAAGCGCCCGTTCGAGATCTTGGTGCTGCCCGACGGACCGCACGGGGCCGGACTCGCGCTGGGGGATGAGAAGGTGGGGTGGACGGGGGAGCTAGATCGGTGGTTGAAGGGCGTGATTGCGAGCGCTTAGGTTGGGCGTTTTTGTTGTAGCTTTCCCCGATGTCTTCTACCGGGAGACTGGATTAACGACATATTGCGGTGAGAAGCACTCTCGTCACAATGCACATCTTCCTCAGCGGCAAGGCCTCTCGCTTATTGAATATACTTTAGTTCCAGCCTTTTTTTCTCAGTTTCATCCGAAGAAAGGGTTGCGGACTATTTCGCGGAAGTATATACCAAGCGCCGAAAAATATGAAAGTACAGCAGCCCATCAACCATGTTCTTCAAATTGTCGCGTACCCTATATATAGTAACAGCAAAGGCATACTCACTAAACATCAAACCGCTACAATCCCCTCGAGCGGTTGCCGGAGGAGATCCTCCTAATCTTATACCACGCGGCCGACGATCCCGTTTCCATTTCCTGTCTGCTGCGCGTATCGACCACGTTCCAGCGTCTCATCAACGGCTCCGACATCCGCAGGTACTCCCCCAATATAGCCGAAGACTCTTTCTTTCCTTCCAAGAGCATCGTGCTTATCTATTCCGACAACAGGGACCGGCTGCGGCGGCTCCTGCAGATCGACGGGATGTGCGATATCTGCGAACTCTTCTACGACGTCCCCGTCGAGGGCTAGTGCAGGCGGGTCTTCCAGTTCATATGTCTCGTCAACCTCAAGATGACGCGCGACTTACTGCGCTGCGAGTTCAATAGCAACAAGAATCTCTACTGTCACGCCTGTCGAGCGCTCCATGACGCGAATGCTTTTTTTCGCAGCAACAGCGTGCGGACAAACCGACGGTGTCTGGGCCGGTAGGGGTAGGGACAAGTGCGGCTGTGCGAGCACGTCTCCATTTCCTGGTCCGCCGTCGAAAACCACACTGATAAGTGGCGGCGGAACGAGCCTGGAGAACGGCAGGCCTGTTTTGAAACCATCCGTATTGAATGTCGCGACCCGGCACACAAATACTGCGTGGACCAGGGAGTCCCGGCTTACCCCCAAGTCCTTCTCTGGGAGGCCGTACACAACCCAGACTTGGTGGTACTTGATTTGCGTACCCACGGCGACCTCGACGTATCACGCGTTCCAGTTTCCAACGCAGAGCCCGGGCGCACTTGCGACTATTCCGACGCCCATGGTGTAAACAGAAAGAACAGCCCGAGCCACCTCTGCATCTATTGCGATGGCATTTGGGAGACGCATCGGCGCTACAGGTGCGGATGGAACGGCGAGCGCTCCGTCAAGGTCTACTTGAAATACCGCAATGGAAGGATAAATCCGACGCACGAGTGGCTTCATGCTATGGATCCGGGCACGTACGAGCGTCCGACGAAGGTCGCGCCGCTGTGCAGGAACTAAAAATACATGAAATACTATCGACGATCATCCAGCTACACTTGCCTCTAGTCGGTGAATAAACGAAGTTTCTACTCATAGGTCGGATTCTGTCAGGAGAGTAGAGGTGACCTACATTATATAAGGGGAGCGGCAGTCCCGAGTAGTGAGAGGTCAAGTGTTATACTGATGCTCATACTACCAGAAACAACGATCTCTCACTCCCAACATAACATAGGCATTGGGTCCCGCCAACTTATCTCATAAATAACCTCTTCTCAATGATTGAAAAGTGTGTATTTGATTTACGACTTTTCTTTAAAAAAAAGAAAGAAAGAAAAAGTACGCTTTTTTTTTTTTTTTTTTTTCAAAATTCCTATACATTAGGTACCTAGGAGGTAGGTAATTACCCCTGGTATATAGTCTGAATGAAATCATATTTCCAGGTACGGTTATTACGATATGGTGGAATACTTGTAATACGTTGGCTAAATGATAGTATTATAATCTAGTTGTATCCCCTTTTTTTCTATTTTTCAGATAGGTATCTAGGTACCTAATCATCACAATCATATAGTATATGAGATTCCCGTAACTCGTCACGACTCGTATCAGAAACGCACTTGCTCGTCGTCGTCACAGTGGACTTCTATTACTTTAAGCGTGTTGTATGTATTCCATCTAGGTTTCTGTGGGCTGTGCTAGGTAAGTAACCTCGTCGGCGTCGTAGTTAGAGAACCAACCTCTAAAAAATGCCTAGAATTGACATAGCTTCCATGTCAGTTAAGACAGACATACCTACCTAGGTAGATACGAATCAAGCACTGAGACCGATCAATTCCCAAATCCTCTACGGAATAACTTAGGCTGAAGAAGGAATTGTCAGGTGATTCACCAATTACTTGTCCGTGGTCAGTTATTTCCATTGTAAAGTTAAACGTGATTAAGATTACAGCTGTTGTCTCCGGAGTCATAGTCTTCTCAACAATGAGAACATTGAGTTAAAACCCTACAAAGGTTACTCCAATGCTTCCCCTATTTTGGTTCCTATAGGGTCGTTCATTGGCGCGGAGTATTCTCCCTAGACCTATAAGGTCGATGGCACAGACAGAAGGTTATGTGAACTACGTTACACTCATACGCATCGTTTGCTATAGGCTAGAGAGGATATTGCATGATCGTAGTCTCTTCGAGTCACATATGGCCTTGACATTATTTTACTGGCCAGATGCATGCCTATAAATACCCCAACGGTAACTAGCGCATGCTTTCTATAGCATCTGTTACATCTTAATGAAATGGGAATAACACGGCTATCTCAAGCTGGCGCATATAGCATGATGAATAGATGTATATCAGGCTAGCTCAGTGAGTCTTTCGCTGAGAGATTCTCCGAGCTCTTATGCACCCGATCCTCCTACCCGCATCTCCTTTCGATGACCAGCATCGCGGAGGTAGCAGTCTAAAATGTAACCGTCTAGAGGATAATCCCTATGATATATGACAGAAAGCGGTCCCTGGTCTCGTGTTACTGCACCCCGCGTACCAATCAGTACTGTATTATGGTTTGAACGACGAGGGAAAAACACCACGCCAGAGCCATGGCCACCATCCCACACGGGATCTTGGAAAAATGCACTCTACCAGAGGCCGTACCCGACGCTACGTACATGTACCTAGATCATCAACGAAATACCTAATTTCAGTATAGTGAGCGCCATCAAGCTGCCGCCCCCCGTGGAACGGTATGGGCAGGATCTACTTCAGCGGTAAAAGCCTCAAATGACCACGTATTCCGCACTAGTAGCGGGGGGCGGCGCAGGAGGATCGTCTCCTGTCGTGCGACCAAACCTTTGCCTTATCGGTCGATCGGCAAGTGCGATGTATCGGAACAGGAACAGAAGAGTCCTCACATACATAGTATCATCAGCAGCAGCGGCACCGAAGCTACCGGGCCGTTTTTGTCTCGGTCTTGATCAATGGAGTTACCCAACAGATGTTGATTTGAGGAAATATTTGCTTTGTTCCGTCTCAGGCACCATGTCATGATATAATTCCAACATGGCAATTCTGTTTTTTTTTTTTTTTTTTTTTTTTTTTTAATGAATACGGAACTTTGAATCTGTTTAGGGGCTTATCTCGGGCGCTAGCGGCTTGATGTAAAACTTTCCACTTATAACCGTTTCCTTGGGAAGAGCCAGCTTTGCTCCTCATTGAAATGAATGGTATCTTGAAGAAATTTGTCTAGGGACTGTGCTTCACTGACCAAAAACGCATGCGAGTTCGGGCTTAATAATATCATATGATCCCGAGTGTTATAGAGCCCGAGCCGGTGGCAGAGTTTATCTAAATAGCTTACCGACGGCATGGCTCGCTTGAGTCAAACTGTGTCGTTGTGATGCCGGGTCTCTGACGTTGATACTCCAGACCGAAACGAGAGTTGACTCCGTAACCGAATCGTAGGTTCTCTAGAATATACCTAGGTAGTCTTTGAGTCAAGATTGTAGTAAAATATTGAGGGACTCTTTCCATCGAGTCTATGGCGTACAGTAATTATGATGTCCGATAACAATAGCTAGCTCAACTAGGCCTAGCTAGTGGAAACCAATTCTTTCTCAGCTTCATTGCTGCTTTTAACACGCAGCTTTCAGTCTCAATCAGGACAGCAACTAGTTGCGGGAGGTCTGCCTCCAGGTGAGCTATGTGGTCCAACTGCCTAATAGTCAATGCACGCCTACCCCCTATGCAGCTTACATGAAACTTCGTAGGTAGTCTTCGCTAGCTGGTCATCGATGCAGGTTTAAGCATTACCAATCCTTTAGCCATTGCATATGATCGTAACATTACCAAGATAACACAAAATACGTTACCATCCTACCACCTTCAGAGGTTAAGGTGTGTCATTTATGGGGTCAGACACAGCTTCACCGGCTGCACGACCTGGGGGACCTAGGGTCTAGGTAAGTGGCTGAGGCAGCTTCGGCGAGTTTGTCCCAGCGCCATGGGTATATCGCCGCATATTCTTGGCATGGCTTGCAGAAAAAAAGTGGCAAAGAAACGACGGGACGGAATACGTTTGGCTGGTTCGTTGACTTCTTTTAATAAGAGCCTCGTTGGGTTGATTTAACATGTGACATGTGAAAGCCGGGATGAGCTGTGGGACGTAGCCAAGCCAAGCTATAACAGAGTGGGGCCGGTTAGGAGATTCTCACAAGCTCTCCTTGTCTGCCTGTGAAAAAGAGAGACAAGGGGGACACGAAGGATTTGACAGGCGGAATCGGAATCGAAATCGCGGCGTACCCTTGAGGTTCCATCGATATTGTCCGAGACCCAATAGTCTCGATGAGTATAGGTTCGGGCCCCGTATATAGTATGTACGGCGATGCTAGCAAACTAAGGGGTTTATCATACCTAGCAGATAGTAAGTGGCGCGCATGTTGTTAGAATTATCCCAACGCATTGAACCGAGGCTGCTGGATGTTACAGATGAAGCAATGCGCATTGCTGTGCAGAGCGACAGTACTAGATTCATTGGTGCTGGGAGCGGCTGGAATTTGAACCATTTTTCGAAGAGAGTTCGACTTCTTGGATGCATGTGAGGCTAACGACTTGGACGTATCAAAACTGAGAGCCTAGCAAAAGGCTCCATAATGATACGATTAGGTTACTCGAGTAAGTAATTTCTCCAAGGCGAAAGGCGAAAGAAGAACCTTATACCGAGCTGATCACTTGCTACACAGACCGAGTTCTGTGTAGCAAGTCGCGAGTCCATTTGCCGAATCTCCTCATGCAGTTCCCAAACGCATATGTTAAAGTAGGGTATAGCTGCACAGGATCGCACAGCAATGCGCCACAGTACATTGTGTTACGTATGTCCCAATATAACTACCTACATGTAGGTAGGTCGTTACATGTTAGCATTACTATAAAGGGATATAGCCACGCGCATGCAATAGATAAGGGGTATTGAGCTATGAACATATGACGATAATTTGATGTAAGAGTGGCTCATGGGTTTTACTGTACGAAGTATGCAGCTCGTATATGTCTAGCGTCATATAGGCGAGACTGAACTTGAGTCGGCAGGTTATATTTCTAAAACGTAGAAAGAAAGGAGAGCGAATGATATGTGTCGTCACCAAAATGCGAGCATGGCTGAAACAGATAGGCGAGTCGAACGGAGCGGATAGATAGGCGCCAGGGCGCGAAGATCGGGATCGGGATGGTGATAGTGGTGATGAAAAGCTCGAGAGAAAAGGTTCCGAATGCTTGAATTTCACATGCTAGAGACAGGGATAAAGCCAGGATTAAAAGATAGGGGCATGGGCCTCTAGGTTACTAGGTATGTACGTGTATCCCCTGTAAGCCCACGGTCCACAGAACATTAGCGGCTTCCGAGGGGCGACACAGGTGGGATACATGAGCAGCGCAGAAATGCTAAAGAGATACATGTGTCAGCCAGCAGAGCTGCAGCAAGCATCGAGGTACCCACTACCGACGTCCCGAACTGCTGCCCTACGCCAGCTTGAGCTTGAGCTTGCCCGATAGTGGCCCCCACCATAGCATCAGAGCACTACATGCACATAGTAGCACGGAGAGCTCCCTACGTCGAGTGACTTCATTGGCCTGGCCGGAGAACGTGGGAATGCGTCTTGATGCCGTACAGCATCAGTGGTTCTACAACCAACATGAAAGATGTGATTGTTATTGTATGGACCTGGCGATCTGTGCACATGGCTTACGTAGGAGAAGGCAACTTACGATATACATCCATGTCTATAGGCAGGCAGCTACATAGTACATAGCCATGGGAAGCCGACGTCTTGATGAATCTCGGGAAGAAAGACCCTGCTGAAAGCGACCTTGCAGGAAAGGAGGCTTGTGAAGGGCGCCCCCAGGTCTAGGCTGTGGGAAAAAACTGGACAAGAAGCACATGCCTGAAAGAAGGGAAGAGGAATGTTTGCCGGGCATCGGACGATAATACCTGGACATTGTACTATCCTTACTGCCTTATCATAAGTACATATGTACATATATCCTTCTACGAGTACCTATTTAGGTATTGTTTCCATCTGATTGCGCCTTACAGCTAGAAGAGACAGCTTCATCCCGCCTTTTTACCTTCAACGGACCTCGTCTCCCATAGTTATTAGTCGCTGCTTCAACCTTGATCTACCCCAGACCCCCCGACTCCCTCCATCTTCTTTCCCATTCCATTCCATCCCAACCAAGCTTTTGGTCTGCCACATCATTCTACCCAGTTTCACACTACCACACATCTTCTCGTCACGTCACTTACACAGCGACGAATTAGCCTTGACTGAATTTCCGGTTCCCCTCTCTTCCCAAATTATTGTGACCCAACCTCATCTGTACAAAACAATCCTCTACTCTCCCTACTCTTACTCATTCTAGTCTGTTCTTACCGATTCCGGTCGACTTTCTACCATGGCTACCCAAGTAAACGGTGAAGTTCATCCTTCATCTGCGACTCTGTCGGTAAGCTTCGCGACATTTTTCACATGTACCGCATCTGTGCCAGTCCCGGACTCCCGAGTCGGCTAACGGAAGCAAAAAGCACATCACAGGATACCCGGTCATCAGCGACAGCATCGCCTTCATCAAAGGAAATCCCTATGGCCAAAAGTCGATAGAGCTGGGTGACTCTGCCTACAAGACGTTCGCCAAGCCCGTCATACCCTACTTCGCGAAGCCGTACCAATATGTCGAGCCCTACGTCAGGAAGGCCGACCTGATCGGCGACGACACCCTATCCAAGATTGACGAGCGTGTGCCTGTCCTGAAGAAGTCAACGGGTGAGCTTTGGGCCGACGGCAAATACATCGTCTTCTTCCCCCTGCGCAAGGGATTTGAAACCAAGGATCACGTCTTCGATGTCTACAGCTCCGAATACAAGAAGGTCGGCGGCGATGGTCTGGTGACTTCGGGCAAGGCTCTCGTCTCGACTGGGCTTGTGGTTACGAGCGAGGCCCTGTCTTGGATCGGAGACTACCTGAGGGCAGGGAAGGTCCAAGCCAAGGAAACCGGCAACAGCATAGCCCAACAGGTCCAACAAGGGGTCCAGCAAGCCAGCAACCAAGCCAGCAACCACTAAACCAACCCACCGATATAGATATAGGTCACTAAGGAGTTCCCCCTGAACTTCCACTCGCACGATTATCTTCCATTTTGATACCACGCATCCATTTCCTTTCTTCGGCGGTCGAAGCAAATAGTTTGTCTTGGGGTTGGTTTTATTTATGGTATGCCGGGGTAGTACTGTCGGGGGTTGTACCGCAAGGGGACCGTCCATGCGTCCACAAGGCATTTACTTTCGCTTCTCGGTCTCTCTCTAGAGGAAGGGAGGGTTTACTCTGCGAAACCCTATTTGCCAGAGATGGTAGAATTCCAATTCGTTCATATTGTTGTCGCAGCTTCTGCGCTGGCCTGTTTACTGATCTGCCCACAAAAGGGCGAGGGAGTAGGAGTATACACACGGAAGGAAAAGATGGAAAAACGCATGGACTAGGTGGTGTTAAGCTTGAGTTGTGCGTGGTTCACGACCTGTATGAGAAGATAATAGATTTCGGTTCTGTTCATTGTTAATTTGCTACTTTGTCTTGTCAGTAAACCTTTCTCCCAACAACCTACAAAAGAACATATTTGGTCAATTACTCATTAACATATACCAAGATATGTGGATACAGCTGAATGAAAAGTGCAGTATACCTACAGAAAGACAGAAAAAAAGGTACCTTAGGTATCCATATTGATTACCTAACGGCTGTATCCCCTGAGGCACGGCGCTAGCCCAACGCTAACATAAGATATTTCTACTGGTTGACAAGGGCGATTGAGCCAATCAGATTAAAGGTGCAGTACAAGATGGAAAAGATAGCCCTGATTTAGGCTAGGGATCTGATTAGGTATATCCTATGGGTCAAAAAAAGCCCTAGTTCCGTCCAAAATTTTTATTAGCTTAAATCCTTTACCAGTTTATAAAATCTTATTTATATATAAGAATTATGTATAAATTAATAAAAATAGCTATAAAAAGATATATATATGGGTTAAAAAAAGCCCTGGCTTTGTCCGAAGCTCTGATTGGTTTAATTGCCCTTATCAACTAGTAGAAATATCTTATATTAGTGTTGGGCTAGCGCCGTGCCTCAGGGGATACCACCTGTCGAGACATATGACGGTCCGTGTCCCGCTAGTGGGGACGAAGAGACAATGAGGCGCGTGCTTCCGTATCAGTTCCGTATCAGTTGGCGTAGCAACGTGAAATATTAGTCAACTTGTAAACATCGACAATTTTTGGCGCCACCTCAACATCTCTAAGCCAAAGCCACCGCTGATTACTACGTGCGCCAGACTCTAAGACATGACACCATCCTCAACTTCTTGACAGTTGATGTACATACGCCGTTTTGCTACTACCCGAAAGTACCTAATCCATACCTACATACAACCAGATCATACCTGTATAATCTCCCATCGTAGACAAACAAACAAATGATTGACGTCGACCACGAGTCCAGCCCGCCGGGCTCACCTTGTGCATCGCCACTGCAAGTTATGTCCCCAGGCCACGTCAACCAACAACGAGAAGCTGCCACATTTACCATCCGACCCGACCAGCACCGTGATAGCGACGTGCACGATAAGATCAGACAGTTCAACAACATGGGTCACAATGGCCCCGTCGGCGGAGCGTCGATGTCCAGACAGCTGGAGCGCAAGACAGCCGATGCAGCTTTGAAACGAGCGATGCTAGGGCGTGAAGAGGCAGAGGCTGAGATGCGCCGCTATAGGGATGAGGCGCGGGCATTGCGCCGACAAGTCGAGGAGAGCCGAGGCAGAGAGCGCAAGGTTGGTGAGAGACTCGAGGACGTTATGGTGAGCTTACAATTCCCAAAGGCTATATTGCTTCCCACTGGGGGTGCACTAACCGTGACTTCTACCAGGAAAAATACGGTCAAGCAAAGGAAACACTCCAACACAGCAAAACCATCTGGGAGAAGGAGGTGCGACAAGCGCGAAAAGAAGTCTTCAAGTCGCAATCCTCCTTCGTCAAGTTGCAAGAGGAGCTCAAAACTATACGAAGCAACTACAAGTCCGCCGAAGAATCATTGGCGAGAGAGAAGGAACTCAGCAAGGCCAGAGAGCAGGAGGCTTTCACATCGCGCTACCAGCTGGCCGAACTTCAGGAGCAACTAGAGAAGGCCCTCGAGCGCGTCGCCTTCGTCGAGCAAGAACGCGACGCCTACATAACCGCGGCCAAGAGCGAAGAGGTCGCCCAGATTGCCGCCCAGAGCCGCCTACCGCTGCCGCCAGAGGAGCCCGATAGCGAGTTCGCGTCGCCTAGAAAGCCGCGAGTTTCGCTGTCGACGGTCGATATCCTATCCTCCGCGTCGAGCGAGGCTGAGATCGAGGAGCTGACGCGTCTGTGGCAGTGGGAGAAGCAAAGGGCCGACCGCGCTCAGGAGCACCTCGAGTTCGTGCAGGCCGAATGCGAACTGCGAACCTGCGCTTGCGCCAAGACTCGATCATCACGCCGAAGCTCGGCCAGGGTCTCTACGCGTCAGGAGCGGCCGGGATCCATGACGATCGTGGATCCGGCCGATCTTGTCATCTTGGGCAAGGTCCCTGAAGTGGCGGAGCCGTGTGTGCCTTCGGAGGAGCCCACGCCTGCTGAGCTTACACCTACTGAACCTACTCTCACTATGCCAACGCCGACAGAGGAAGAGCAACAGCCGCAACAAGCAGAGGTTGTAGAAGCGTCAGTTGAAAGTGTAGCAGAAACTCCCGCGCAAGCTGAGAAGCCCGAAGAACTTAAAGTTCGCCGGGAGTCTAGACGTTCTACGATATTCGTCCCAGCCGAGGGAATCTTTAGAACGGTTTCACAGCTGGACATCGAGCCCATGGAAAAATCCGACGAGTCCGCTTCCGAGCCGCCGACTCCGGTAGACTCCCAACCGGATCCTCCCTACTACTCTCGCACCCCATCTGTCGATCCTCCGACATTCGCCCTGATGGTACAGGAGCGCACTTCCCTCCTTTCCCTCCTCAACGCGCCTCGCGAAAGTGAATCACAATGCATGATGAACATCCCCTCCACACCCGCAGAGACGCACGCAAACAAGGAAGAAACCGCCCACCCAGAGCCAGACACCGAGACCGAGATGGATAGCGCGCGCCCGCACACCTCCGCCGCCTTCTACACCATGACGACCACGACCACGGTCCCCGTCCGAGACACCACCGCCAACAGGAACAGCAACAGCAGCAGCTATAACAATCAGAACCGCACGCCGTCGTTCGACATCAACAACCCGGCCATGACGCCGACGATGACGCGTGAGCAAGCGCTGGCGCAGATCAAGGAGCGCCGCGGCAGGGCCAGGAGCGCCGCGCAGGGGATGGCGACGCCGCGGCGGCAGATGGTGGCGGGGACGGGGGGCCAGGGCGGCTCCCGCAGGGATGCGAGCGCGCCCGCGGCGAGGGCAGCTAAGGGGCGCTCGGCTTAGTGGGAGCGGGTTGCTGGGCTCTTGTTAAAGGTCGAAGGGGTTGAGTGAAATGGAGAGGAGAAGATGTGTTTTGCGAGAAAATGTGTGTGGCTTAGTCCAAACAGGAAGTTTTCTGTTTCTAATAATACCCAAGGGCGAAAAGGGCGTTCGGCGGACCGTTCCCAAAGTACTTCGGAACTTCAAAAACACTAGCATTTCCACTGGCGTTTTTCTTTTTTCGTGTTTCTTCTATTATACGAAGCTATTATACGAAGGAGAAGAAAGGAAAGGAATGGATAGGGGGGGGGGAGGAAACCAATCAGACAATGAATGAGGCGTTGAGGCTCAGGGTTTTTTTTAACCGTTCTTTCCTTTTTTATGCTTCCGCTTCTCCCTCTTGGGGATGATAATGGTATTGTGTAAGTATGGTTATGTCTATGATGATTGCAGATGATGATGACGATGGCCGGGAGTTGGAGAGGTTCAGGGGTTTGCTTCTGCTGCTAGTGACCTAGGATAGGATAGGTGGCAGGTAGTCACAAGACGCGTATGAACGGCTAATGGAACGGTATGCTGTCACGACTACTGCCCTATGTTAAACCTCGTATTTTTAATCTGTTATTGTTGATGGTCGTTATATTAAATGCCACTGCGAGGTGAAAGTACCCGGTCTTTCTAGCCTCCCTAACCACCTCCACCCCTTTTTGATGGGACCATACTTAGCACCTCTTGACACCCAAATTACTGCTTTTCCACCAACGAAGAACTCCGCCAACTCGACAACTATATGATATGTGTATATATTCTATATTCAAATCGAATTTATTTGTACAAATATTTAAAAGGGGGGGGATGTATACCAATAACTTGCTTTTCGGATATTATGAGCAATAATTCCAAAGGAACTCTGCAATCCGAGTCAAGATTTTCACGTCCACTTCGGAACTATATCACCATTTTACTTGCTAGGATAGCTTTTGTATTGGCAGTATACTGCAAGCTGTCAGGTACTTATCCGCTTGTTCGTGTGATTTTCACATGAATGGCATTGTAAACTACACGTTGATTTGTTTGATAGAACTACTAGCTAATCACATAGTCAAGGGGTATTTATAAGCGATTGCCTTTGAAGATTGGGGTTGCCTTGCTATCACAAGGTGATAATTTAGCGTATAGGGGCAACGACAGGGGGTCGTGGTGGTCTACCATACGAAGTGAAAGGATTTAAACCCCGAAGGTTTCATTTCAATCCAAATTTAAGGCATTCATGGTGATTTTATAACTGCTCCCACCATCTCCTCTGTGTGAGATCCTTTCTAGCAGGCGTATTATTATACAAGTGGATTACCTCATTGTGGACGCTACAAGTATTAGACTGAGGTACCTCGTCTCCTTGAGATGGGCTAGCAGGAGACATAAAGCTTGTCGCTTTCCCCCAGAGTCCCTTATACCTTTTTTTTCTTTCAAAAAAATTAGATCAATGTGATTTCTTCTTCCGGCGGAGCACCTTCCAAGGCTTCGCCGTACATAATGCCGTGGATATAGCATTCGCCTACCAGTCTGTATACGCCGCTGCCTACGGGGAAAACCACGAACGGCACCCGAGCACCGGGGAAAATGACGATTAAATCGCCCTCCACTGTGATGTCAGGAACCCAGCCCAGGTATCCTCTGCTGGTAGTACAGAGGACACGGCGGCGAGTGTAGTCGAATAGGATACCGAGGTACTGATATTTCCTCGAATCAAAATTCCGCACTTCGTTATAGGTGTCCGAGCTGTCTGAACTTATATCAGAGAAGATCTCGTAAAAGGTAGAGCCGGGGAATTCTTGGCACAAAGCATGGAGCGATTTGTACCCAGGCACCCATTCGGTGCTGTTTTCCGTCCCAAAGAAGTCAAAAACAGTCGTCCGCAGTTTGACGTCCTCGACGTTTTCGCCGGTCGGATACGGGGCTAGGTTTTCCGAGAGACGATTCAAGTCAGAGAATAGGTCTCCAACGACTGTATTTCTAGGTACACCCTTCAGCCATCCGCGATCTAATAGTATAACGGTATCAGTATAAAAGGACCTATATCAAACCAGAATTGCTCCTCACGTCTTTTCACGGCAGACTTTCCTCCACCTTGAGATCTGCGTAGGAGCATCTCAGTTCCGACGTCTGCGATCCTATCGATGAAGATAGCAGGTACTTCAAGACCATTCTGGCTGTTGACTCGTATAGTTGCGGTCATAGATATGGCAGCTCGAAATCCACCACCATAGCCAAGTTCTGCATGCACACGATTGCACCAGCTCCAGTCGGGAACCCAGCTTGGTATGTTTATATCACCGGGGTAAAGTCCCAATCCGGCTTGTCCAAGAAAAGATAGCCCCTTTCGCCGCACGATCCGATGCTTAGCCATTTGCATGTACAGCGCCGCGCAGGATAAACTATAGTCGACTTGGAACCCGAGGTTCGCATCATCAAACACGAGACTCATGAGGCCGAAGATTTTGTCCCGGGGGTCCGACGCTTCAAATATTCTTGTCAGGCGAAGGAGTTCAAGCAGCGGCAACCTCTGATGCCTGTCTGTTGCGGATCTGATCTGAATCATGGCTACTAGGCGGTGAGACATACCGGGGGGTATCTGGTTGGGGTATTCTTCGTGCCAGTGCCGGTAAACTCTTAGGATCGTGTAGAACGGTATCGAGAGACTGCCACATTTTACAGTTGCCTTTTTAGCCAGCATGGCTTCCTGAATAATCCAGACCCGATGGAACCAGCTCCGGCGTAAAAGGGCGCGAAGTGATTGACTCGCGCCCCTGGAAAATATATCCAGGCCTTTTGTTTCGTTTCGGCTTTTGTGTGATACATTTTCATCTCCGCAGCCTGTGATGATGCGGTCGGCTTGGAGGATAATTTGGAATGCTAGTTCGACATCGTCCTGTCTTGAGCCTAGCCATATGAGAACTTCAGATGCGGAGGAGTAGATCTGCGCCATAGATTTGACCTGGTGGTTTCGCTCCTGGGTATCAACTTGGTTGATACATATCGCATCAGCCCACAGGATACACTCGGTAGAATGCTGCCGGATATGACAAAGAGCCTGGTATAGGTTGGCTGTGATCCTTATTCGGGCGTTTCCGACTGTGATGGCGTGAGTCTTCTCGTTAGTGCCCCATACGTACGAGATGGCTTCATAGCTTTGACTATCAGGCGATGGCACGTGAAGTAGTTCGCATTGTAGTCCACCACCTAAGCATCCCGGCAAGAGCTTGATCAAGCGGATCTCACCAGGGTGCAATAGACGATACTGATAATCCTGCATCTGTACTTTCGCGGATGCATGGATAGATTTCGGAAGCTGGAGTGTTTAGAATGTGATGATGATTGACCTGAAAGGAAAAAGAATATCAGCTATCAACATAAGGGGGCATCCGTTTTAACTATTGGATATACGAGTAGGGCTGTGTTTTTCCACCCAAGCTTCTTAAGTATTGTATTATCTTTTGGCTCTGTAAGATCTTTCTATTTTTAATATGATATTTTATATTTATACCTATGTTTCTGTACCACTGTCCAAACGGTGTACCGTGTAGGCTGCAGATCAGGCTCGAATAATCCCTCATGATTGTGGCGGGGTGACCGTCTTGCATTTTTGGCAGGTCTGGTCAAGTGACTCCTGGGTGTCGTGACGAGATCGCTCTAAGGCCTTCGAGACCGATCTGATAATAATACCATGCTAAGAGACTTGAAGCGGTGCCGGCAATCTTAGGTATACAACTATTCGAAGGACGATGATCAGAGGTAGAACATTTCCGAGGCAACTCGACGCGGGGCCGGGCGGGGGGGGGGGGGGCCGGCGGGGCGGGG
>MU376166.1:239549-357131 GCA_022495205.1 Hypoxylon sp. FL1150
CTTTTTTTTTTTTTTTTTTTTTTTTTTGAAAAAAAAACACTAAGGTCCAACCCAATAAGAACTACACCGTAGTCGATTAATCCAGCTACTCAGACAGGCGAGTCTCTGCCGGTGGTATAGGGACCTTCCCCTCTAAAATCTTCACAGCATTGCCCGAGAGTAGAGAACCTCCTGGATGCCCATAAGATCACTATTAAGCGTCACCTGAACTCGAATGACACTACGCCGTCCGATCTCTACACCTTGTGTAACCTCATACCTGCGCGTCAGCAGCCCCTCATCCTTCTCTACCAAGCTCAGAAACGAGCATAGCCCCGAGGACGCGGACCCCGTCGCCGGATCCTCTCTCGACCCCAAGTTGTGCGCCGCTGAACCCAAGGTCCACGTAAAAATAACTAACCACCGGCCCATTCCGTCATCCCTTATCAAAGCACTCCTGCGCCGTGTATGTGTTCTCCGCCCCCAGGAGACTCGCCGTCTGCCTCCCCAGGGCCGCCAGGTCCGGCAGCCTGACCATCACTGCCGTCATGCTGTTGACGATACTCACGACCGGGTACCCGCCATATGGTCTCCCAGCAAACGGCGCATCGTGCACGCGCACGCTATACGCGACGGCCAGCTCCGCGCCCTGCTCGTCGTCCAGCACTACCCCTTTGAAGGACACGGGACCGGCCTTGGTGATCAGCACGTCGGCGGAGTTTAGGCAGAGGTGGTGCAGCAGGAAGTTGGAGGTGCCGACGGTGGGGTGGCCGGCGAAGGTAGTGAATGATAAGGCCATTGTTGCTTTTGTTGCCCTTAGGTTATGATATGATTGTTGTGTTATAAGCCTGAAGAGAATAGAGAGCCTCTGAGCTGTGATGCTACGGGCTTTTTAAACTCCTCCGCATGTCTTCTCACCATTCCTTAACTCTTTACTTAGTATGACTGACCCGGAAATTAAAAGTGCTCTCCCTTTTGATCGCCGACGGCGATCGTCTTGATCGTGTTCTCGTCTGTCAAGTAAAGGGCGTATGTGCAAGATCTTCGCGATAACTTGGTCTTATAGCCATACGTCCAGCATCTAGATATCTCCATACACTTCGTATTCGTGTTCTTGTGTAAGTTAGATGGCTTACTAACTGAAACTATTCACTTAAGTGAGTGATGAACCAATGGAGCTATAACCTAACTTACCTTCCAAGTAACAGCCATGTGTGGCTATTCTTCTTCACCATCTTTCATAATTGATTGGTGACATGCTCGTGGCTATAGCTGAGTCATGAGAAGTGTAACTGATAAGAGTGAGAGTTAGTATAATAACACGGCCATATTCTAGCCAGAATTGAATACACCGTCCACGTTCCACCTGCTATCGATTAACCGGCTTACTCAACATAGCCCGCTGTGTGCTCATACTGCTATATCTCTAAGGCGACCAGAGACCAATTCTAGAAATGAACATAATCGTAGGATTCAACCTTTTATTTCTCCGAAGGGTTCATTTTTGACGTGGTACATGCAATTGACTCGTATGATACATCGCGTTAGTCTTCACTGCCGTCCTCTCTTTGCTTAGAAATTTTCATTTCTCCCTTCATTATTCTCTCTCTCCAAGAGCCTGTAGCCTACCTATACCTTTCTCGCATCCCAAAGATGACGCCCTTTCATAGACAATCGCAAGACGCCCGCCCACCCGAACTACATGATCCATCGTTAACGACTTTTTCCGACATTACATTCCTTGAAAAAGACCATTGCCCAGCGATCTAGACGAGGTGTCGAAGAGAAACAGAGGCAGCAACTGCTGGGTCTATTGGCCGGTCAATCTGCTGAGTATGCCGCTCTTCTTGGGGCTCTTCTCGTCGAAGATCTTCAGTAAGCTGCTCCAGACCTGGCCCGGCTCTTGGCTAGCGTCAATGCCCTTCCAGATGCCAGTGTTCTTATAGTAGCCGACGACCGGGGTGGTTTGGGCGTGGTAGGTTTGTAGCCGCTTCTTCAGCGCCTCGGCATTGTCGTCGGATCGCTGGATTAGAGGCTCGCCCGTGATATCGTCCTTCATGGACGTCTTGGGCGGGTTGAAGATGCTGTGGTAGCTTCGGCCAGAGGCGGGATGGATCAGACGGCCAGTGATTCTCGCAACTAGGAGGGCGTCGTCGATTTGGAGCTCGACGGCGTGCTGGAGCTTCTGGTTTCTGGCTATAAGCATCTTGTCGAGCGACTCGGCCTGGGCGACTGTACGAGGGAAACCGTCGAGGATGAAGCTGATCAATTGTTAACTCAAAGCTCAGGCAAGATATACAACGGGCGCAAAAACACACCCTCCCTTGCATTCCCTGTTGTTCTCCAGCTCCTCTTTGATCATGCCAACAACGATGTCGTCGCTGACCAAACCGCCGGCGTCCATAATCTTCTTGGCTTCCCGGCCAAGAGGGGTTTTCTTGGCGACCTGGGATCGAAGCATGTCACCGGTGGCCTAGCCGTAAACATTAGCAATTCCGTTGCATACCAGTCGCCGAAATTACCTCAAAGTCGGTCAACTCACCAGGTGACAGCACGCGAACTTCTCTTTGATCTTAGGTGCCTGCGTTCCCTTGCCTAGAAATCGGTATATCTCATCAGCGCAATTTCTTGGCAAGGACCAAGCTACAGCTCAGCAATCCAAGCTCCAGCTTCTGACCCTAGTATGGGTCGATTCGAATGGACGTACCAGCTCCAGGAGGGCCGATGAGGATCATGCGCACGCCGTCAGTAGATGCGCTGTCGCCGGATTGGCGCTGTTCCAGACTGCGTACGCGATCCTCGAGCCCGGACACAACGTCCTGCAGGCGCTTCATCTCGTCGTCGATGATACCCATTTTGACAGCTTGGGAAAATCAATTGAGCCTGACCAAGGCAAGAAAAAAGAAAAGGCAAGGAATAGCGACAAAGCGAGGGAAATATAACTCGATGGGAGAAAAAAAAAACCGGGACACGGAGTCGGCGGGAGGTAGATAGGTGGGAAGTAATGTAGTAAGTTTGTAGAGGTCGAAAGGCTGGAAACTCCGTGAGTGGCCCTCGGTTCTTTCCTGTGAGGTCGGGGATCGGGGAATTCTTTTTTCGAGATACAAGATTGGAAGCTTTACCAGCTGCCCGTGTACCTTAGGTACGAATGTACAATGTACGCCGGTTTCCTCGCAAGTTTCCCGGCAAGCAGCTTGGGAGGCAATTGGGGCTTCTTAGTGGCTGATGCTACCGGAACTCCCTGCAGAGTGGGGAGCGAGGGGGAGCCATTAGTGACCTACAGCCGCTGAGCCGTACGGCCTACGTTACAGCCTACCTAGCAGCCTACCTACCTAGGTAGGTTAAGTATCTCCTTACGGCTTCCAGTCAAGCTTGCAGCTTATTCCAGGAGATAGTGGGTATAATCCCGTGCTTACAAGGCACCTTTAGCTGCTTGCCACCCCTTGTACTCCGACTAGAAGATGCACCTACACATCTCAGCCTTCCCCAGCTTGGTTTAGTTCACTTTTGGTGCTCGGCTATTTTTCTAGTGTACGAATTTGCAGGTGAAAGATTCAACTTGCGACTTTTTCCGTTGGGCCGCCGAAATCAACCGCTGATGCGATATTCATCGTCGAATCTCGAGATATTTATCATTTGTTCTATTCCGTACCTGAGTAGGTAGATACCCGAAGAAGTTTCCCTTTCCACTCCAAGTAAAAGCTCACAAATGCGTATTATTGCTCGCTTCAACCACTACTTCGAATTGTTCAATATACTTGGACCAAGCTTTGGAGTTCCTGTTCCTGCTCGATGTCTTGATGTCTTGCATCTTTGTTGCAGGTAGGGTAACGTAATGCTAGGTGTAGCAAGTAACAGCCAAGACCATTCCTGATTACTCGGCTAAGCGGATACCACGGAATACTCTGATCTAGCTGTAAGAGGATAATACATAATATACCTCACCCAAATCAGAATGCTTGCATAGGTAAGTTGAAGATCTTTTGATCTGTTTTCGCATGTGTACCTACCTACAAGGTACATAAGTAAGAGGAAGCAAGCCACGATCCTCAGCCACATATAGCTTTCCACCGTAGTGCAATTAAGGATTACATCAGCCTCACACTTGGCGGTCATGATGCACAGATTCCCCCATGCCCAGCTGCCCAGGTACCTAATCTCGCGCTAGGCCTATTCTAGAACTGAGCTTGTGCCCAGGATTACGGAATTTCGAAGGCAGCCTCACACGCAACCACAGCCTTCTCACGTCGTCACACGCCCATACTCAACCTCGTCTATTTTCGTAGCAAGCACCAATCTGTTCTTCTATATCTCACTGCCACACAGATACGCTTCATCATGCCTGCTACGACCGCCGAGACCCTTTCCTTCGTCAACAAGAATGTCACCGTCGCTCCCCTCGTCCTCCTCTCCGTCGTAGATCACTTCAATCGGGCAGCCAAGGGAACGAAAAGGCGAGTAGTGGGTGTACTTCTGGGCCAGAACGATGGAAAGAACGTGCGAGTATCCAACAGCTTTGCGGGTGAGTTCCATTCTATGGCATGGCTTACGAGACCTCGACTTGCTTGCCACCTCTAACATGAGCTTTCTCTACAGTACCTTTCGAGGAGGACAACGACGACCCGTCCGTCTGGTTTTTGGATCACAACTACGTCGAAAACATGAACGACATGTTCAAGAAGGTCAACGCACGGGAGAAGCTGATAGGCTGGTATCATTCCGGACCCAAGCTTCGCGCATCCGATCTCGAGATCAACGAACTATTCAAGAGATACACACCGAATCCTCTTCTGGTTATTATTGACGTTCAGCCTAAGGAGTCCGGTGTCCCGACAGATGCCTACTTCGCTGTAGAGGAGATCAAGGACGTACGTTGCTTTGCATTGTCGTGATCCATTTCCCGAGACGCTGACTTGAAGCATGAATAGGACGGCACAACCACATCCAAGACCTTCGTACACACACCATCTACTATCGAGGCCGAGGAAGCAGAGGAGATTGGTGTCGAGCACCTACTTCGAGATATTCGCGATGTAGCTATCGGCACCCTCTCGACGCGCATCACAAACCAACTACAATCTCTGCAAGGGTTGCACTTGCGGTTGCGCGAGATCCAAACCTATCTCCAGAAGGTTCAAGATGGCAAACTGCCGGTGAACCATGCAGTCTTGGGCAATCTCCAAGACATCTTCAACCTCCTGCCTAATCTCTCGACACCCAAGCCGGGCGCCGAAGGAAAGAGCGGCAACACGGGCGAACTGTCGTATGCGATGAGCGTCAAGACGAATGACCAGCTCCTGGCCATCTACCTCAGCAGTCTGATCCGCGCCATCACGGCCTTCCACGACCTGATTGAGAACAAGATTCAGAACCGGCAACAGCAAGAAGAGAAGGAGGCGAAGAAGGAGGAGGCGGCCGCGACGGCGGGCAAGGACGAGAAGGACAAGAAGGAGAGCGGCGCGACCGGTGCCAATGGCGAGCCGACGGAGAAGAGTAACGACAAAGAGAAGAAGAAATGATGGGCTGTTATGAGGTTACGCGGGATGATAACTAAACACAAACCCTTGTACATTATCCTGACTAGGGAGGGAAAGGTCGATTCCGAGGACCAAGGTTCCTCACGCATGCTAATTGATAGAGCTTGATCAGACGACTTTTTCTGCAGACGAGGCCACAGTATTACATCGACTGCCTCGTCATCAAAAGAAATTACTAGCGTTCCCGTATGCCGTATGATATTACGTACGGTAT
Organism: Hypoxylon sp. FL1150; assembly: GCA_022495205.1. Taxonomy (NCBI): domain Eukaryota; kingdom Fungi; phylum Ascomycota; class Sordariomycetes; order Xylariales; family Hypoxylaceae; genus Hypoxylon; species Hypoxylon sp. FL1150. Next base: position 245,280 of record MU376166.1, read on the forward strand.
TATTGTGACACTCTAGTAAGGCCCTTTTGAAGACGGGGCAAACGCAAAATACTCGTCACTTCGTGAAATCATGAATCACAGCAGGGGTAGACGCGTCTCATCCTCGCCTTCTCCGACATGTCATCTCCTCAGCCTCATATATCTGCAATCAGCCCTGCGCTCTCCTCTCTGCTTACCACCCTCTCCTCCACATACCCCCCAAGCACGTTACTCCACCTCTCGGCCAGCGAGCACGCGAGCAAGTGCTTGCAACACGGCACCCCCGCGATCCCACTGCCCTCTCGCCCATCCACACTCAAAGCCCCAAACTCCCACTTCTCCTCTTCCAGTCCTTCTTCCCCTACCATTCCCTCCCTTCTTCTTCTCTCCCTCTCCCTCTCCCTTTCCTTCGTCCTTGCCTTGTTAGACTTAGAGCAGACAGACTCGATGACGTAAGCATGCCCGACCTCCCGCGGAAACGCAGAGAAGGCAAACGCCGCGCACGTGCAGTTCCATGCGTCCAGGCGCACGACGTAGCGCGGGCCGGAGTGGGAGGAAGGGGAGGCGGCGGTGGTAAAAGCCTTGGACCGCCGCGTCTGCTGCGGTTGCGCCGAGCGCACTACGTAGTAGCTGTCTTCACTACTTCTGCCGCCTCTGCTTCTGCGGGTGTGGTTGTTGCTGCGGCGGTGGTGGCGGTGGTGGCTGCTGCGATTGTCGTCGGCAGAAGAATCGTAGCTGTAGCTGTGGCTTCCCGTCGCCACCTTGCCCTCCAGCTTATTCCCATTCCCGCCGTGCGCCTCACTATCACAGTCGCCGCTGGCGCGGGCTCGATCATGTGTTGGGCCGCCTGTCTCGGCCTGCGCTGTTTCCAGCGTTTCTTTCTGCTGTTGCTGCTGCTGCCGCTGAGGCGATCCGACAAACACGCGCGTGGCGAGCCTCCGGTCCAGGAGGTCCAGCGCGGGCAGCAGGGTTAGGGGGTACAGCGCGTACAGGGTGGTGAAGAGGGGTCTGCACGCGGGCGGGACGAGCTTCAGCGGGTTCCCGTCCGGTCTTTTGCTGTAGGCGTTACTGCTGTTAATGTCCTTATTGGTGGTGGTGGGCGCCGATGCCGATGCCGATGAGGCGCCTGCAGCTGCCGCTGCAACGGGTGCCGACGTCAGACTATCGATCAGCGACGTAAGAAACCGGCGGTGCGTAGGCAGCACACCGCCGACGGCGCCGGGGGTAGCCATTCTCGCATGCGTTTGGTTCGTTTGCTTGATTGACCACTGGCTTATAGGCGGAAGATGAGAAAAGAGAGAGATTGGTGGTGGTGTGGGAAAGACGGAAAGGAAAGTGACGTTGAGGTAAACGCGGGTACAGTGCGGTACTGTACGGGAGACTGTGAAGTAGGAGGACGGGAGAGGGGAATGTCTACTGTTTGCCCAGAGGAAGTTGGAAGACTTGCCTCCTCGCGTATATAAGAAGGGCTTTACCTCACTCAGTTCACATGAATTTTCTCTCCTCTCTATCCTTCGACATCGACATACTTCTCTTCTCTCTCACAACATGGGGTTGTCGTCCCCTTTTTTTCTCTTCAGCTTAGTGCTCATGACAGGTAGTCAGGATATCGGCATATCACCTCTGGAAGGAAAGCCTCGAAGTCTCATGTTCTCGTCCTATCTTTTTCTTTGATTTTTTATTATCTATATATATACCAGCCACTCAACAATTTTCTTTTTTTCTTACATGGCAACGAGTTCGACATGTTAGCCAGAATCGGCAAGCGTCTTTCCGCAGCAGAAAGGTCGTCCTCTATCCGTAGATAGATGGATGTCGTCCTGTGTGAAAGATGAGGACAACGAGGGGTCGGGCGTAAGCGTTCTTTCGCAGCGTCCCCAGGAGATGGCTAACTTACTCCGAGGATACAGAACTATCGCTTCGCCTAGCTTGAAGGCAAGTCGTGCCTAGGTCCCTACTACTTAGTTTTGTCCGCTCGAAGACATCGTACTAACTATTCTCCTAGGTACCTAGCATAGCTCCGTTACCGCCTGCTGTGTTCTGTCCCCGTCGTAGCGGAGACCTGAGCAAACGGACAGCGTCGGACGGTATGCAGCAACCCCCTTTCTCTCCAATTTCGACTCCCTTGTCTCTACCCTAACTATTACTCCTACTAACCAGTATGTGAAGGACGTAGAGGAGCCAGCGTAGGAACGTCTCCGCCAATCGAGGTACCGACCGGGTTCGTTTCGTCGTCGATCGGTTTTGGGAACGGCTCCGAGGCTTCGAGGCTTTGTTCCGTCCTCCCATCGCGACTTCAAGCGCTGGTGAAGAGATCCACTCGTTACCTGGGAAAGGTAATCTCAAGGTGGAGTGGGTCAGCCTTTGGTCACTGCTACCGGGACTCCTCGGGACGCCTCGGGACGAACAAGCAGGGGGGAGCCTATGACATTCTTGGCTATAAGGGACATTCTCCTGTCGAACATGAGGCCAGTCCCGAGAAGTAAGTATTGAATCAGCAGTAGACGAGCGCATCGAACAGCTACAATTCTTCACGTAGGAGAAACGAATCAACCAAGGATCACCAACAGCCCCCCTGGGGCCGCCGGCCCAGCCATCCATGGTTCGGTAGCACAGGGCAACGAGCGCCGCGATCGGTAACGGTAGTCACTCAATCGTCAAAGCACATCCCCGTAGTGTTTCGCGCCTTTATCCAACACTGGCTCTCTCAAGGTGGAGTGGATGCGTACCTACTCGGCACCTAGTCTGTCGACGTATACGTGTTTTAGTACAGATGCGAATCCTTCCATTGCCACGCCGCTTCATACCGCTGGAGATGGCGAGGCGGGTGGTACTGGCTCGTATCGGCAGAGACTGTGAGAAGCCAGTAGCGATAGGCAAGGAGACCTTAGTAAAGGATCTCCGACGACCCCTTTTCGCGGGATCCCTCGGTAGGAAACCCCATCCAAACCAACCGGGCCCATTTTAGGTCGGCCGAACACCAGGACCTCCATTCCACCATCGGGTATAACACCTTCTCTTCTGCACCGAGTCTTGTGGCGTTGAGGAGATTGTCCGCAGGCGGGAGTCGGCGCATACGCCGATACTCCATACTCATTCCATCCCTCTTCGACCCCCGGGAGATGGAAATCCTATGACCCGGCCGTACATGCTCTCAGCATGATACCTTCTTTTTCCCCAGCCCCATCACTTATGGCGCCCGTATGTAGTAGGTCGCCAATGAGTTGGACTGTCCAGATACAGCCAAAGGTGAGCCCCCATGATGGCCCGCTTTCACCCTTAGGCCGATGGCACTTCGCTTATCGTCACGGTCGATATGGGTCATGAAATATGCCCCTTTTGCAAATCGCCTATCACGTCTGCAATTTCTTTTTGCATTGATGATGATCAAGATGCCCGTGGATTACTACAACTAGTACGGATTATCACTGTATCATGTTAACTACAAAGCAGGGGGGAGGTTGCATAAAGCAAAATAATAATGTCAGAATAAACCTTGGGCTATTGTGCCGTCCTGCGGGGGCGGCCTCATATTTATAATAAGCATCCATATTACCTAACGGTCGTTCAAGACGACCTCACTAGTAATATACCAGTAATAAACCGATGGCAATGGCGTTTGGGCCCAGGATGATGATCACATAAGTCATCGCTCTATCACTGTTAGGTCTATCAAATCACAAATTCGACATTGATAGTGCGACGACTTATGTGCTCATTGTCAATATGACCCTATGAAAACACTTGATGAACACTTGATGAGGGTCTTATAACTCAGCTGGTTAAAGTATCGTATTATAATGCGGGAAGTCGAGACTTCGAGCTTCTCTTGGACCACGTTTAGTCCTCTTTTCCCTCTTCGATGAAAGCTTCGAAACATGACCTGGGGTTGCCCAAAGTTGTGGGAGAGTCGGGGGAGGGGACGGACGGCTCCATTTATTGCAGATAAGATGTGAGTAAGGCATTGATCATGGCCGTCGATATGACGAATTCGTGAGTAAAATAGAATTGAGGAAACTACAATGTCTCAAGACCATTATGATCAGATGGTTGGGCAAATTCTACTCCGCGATTCCAATTCGCTGCGAAACCAACAAAAGCAATGTCATCTATTTTTAATGAGGATGGTCAAGGAATCGGCTTTTCGCATGAGCACCCATCGGATCGTCCATGGTGATATGAGCTAGCTAGGCAGTAACAAGACAGGTGAGATAGCAGAAATATCAGAGATAGGCAGGTCGTGTGTGAAAGTTCTGAGCATGTAGCAAATGGGGCATTGTAAGTAGCCCTCCTCTCAAGCCTATACGCTTATTTCTTCTATGCTAATTTCCCACGGTGGCACGAATAAGCGCTTACGATGGGATGGATGGTTGCTTGCCTCGAGTTCAGTACATTCTTTCTTGCGGCTATGGTTAAGTGTAAGTGAAAGAATTGAAGTCAAGGGAGGCATGTGACCTCAAGCTGCAAATCGAACGAAGAGGTGGGGACCTGGCCCAAGCTCCTAGTGACATAGCGTATGCCTGTTATGTGCATATGCACAGGTACACGGGTAGGTATTGGTGGGGTGACGGAGTACGTACCGAAGCTTTGGAAGTCAACAATTGAAGCACCGCCCAAATATCCTTTCGACAAGACGCAACAAGAAACAGAACCGCAACAGATTGAGACGGAGACCGGGAATAAAAGCTGGCAAACATGGCACCCGGACAGAAAATGTACCCGCGAGCGACGGTGAAGAAGATTGTCAAGGCTCATTCCAAGTGCAGTGTGAGCAAGAACGCCGATGTCATGGTAAGGCTGCTTCCCCAAATCGCGTTCTCGACGCGCCCTGACTGAATGCGAACCCCACAGATATTCCTCGACTATGTGCTCTTCATGCAAAGGTACGTTGTCATTTTGATCTAAAAATTTGAGATAGTTTATCATTTGCAAGCTAACAACTGAATGTAGTTTGGTAAAGGAGGCGGCCATCGACGCGAAGCAATCTGGCGAAAGGGGCATAAGTGCCAGAAGTGTAAAGAAGGCTACGGCGGTATGTTTTCCTATCCCTCCGTTCCCTCCTAGCTCCTACAGAATATTGTCTATCGAGTCCCTAAACTAACTTGGAGGGACAAAGGATACTCTCGCCAAATTCAAGGGATGAAACAACAGGAGCCCGTCAAGTCGAGTGAAACCAATAGCGACAAACTCACTATTTCATGTGTTACATATGGGCCTGAATAGCGGAGGGCGATCCGCAACTTGGCATTTCCACCTGTTACCAGACAGCCAGGAGACACGAAGCCCAGCCCTGGTCGAAGTCATCTTGGTAAACAAATGGAGTCACATAGAAAAGATGGGTCGGTTGCCTCACAGAAGCAGAGCCTACTGGTCTGCTGGTGATCTTGAGCCGGCACGACGTACTCCACGCTGACAAACAGCCGTGATGCATTAGAGGGGCCCCCATTGTCGATGTACATCACGGGGGTTGCATGCCAAGTACGAAGTACAGCCCACAATAAATCAAAACCTGCACTTCTAGGCAGTCTCTAGAGGATCAAGGAATTGAGTGTGTGAGACTCGTATAAGTCTTACATATGAATATAATGAGATTTGGGTACATGTAAGTGAGTATCATTCTGAATGCTTCTCCAAGTTTCGCTGTGAATTACCTACCTACATGCTTCCCCATAATATCACAGGTGGTAGTACAATTCCATTGGTAGTCGTCGTTACCGGGCGCACCTGCAGGGCGGGCAAGCAGGCTAAGGGCCGCTTGGGGGCCGGGTCGCCCAGGGGCCATGCTAGCACCGTTGAGGCCTAAACCCAAGCCAAGTTAGCCCTAGAAGCCGCATCCCATCTTTTTTATGACAGGGCCCAAAGGCAGCAAGAAAAACAACATCCACTTCCAAGGTTCCTCCAAAAACTGCATCATTTCCTCATACCTTACCCAACAACCCGACTACCTAAGCTCCTTGCACCACGCAAACCTACGAACCTAGAGTCGCATAGACCCGAAGCATCTTCTTGCGCAAGTCTGTATTGTTTTCTACTCGCATACCTTGCCAATACCTGTAACCCCTTGGTTTGCCGTTTTGAGTCGAGCAAACGAGCTCATCCCACCCAAAAAGCTTCACCAACCTATTACCACTGAGCACACGACCAGACCTCTCCTCCACGATGCCTGCTTCCCCTGTCCAGAACCCTCCCGTCCAGGCTGAATCCAAGTCGGCAAAGAAGAAGAAAGCTAAGGGCGACCGAACCGAGTCTCCTGCTCCCTCCGCCCTGTCCACCCAAGAGAAGGCTATCTCAGTTACTGGCCAAGATGGTCAGGATGATAGCTCCGAGAGTCCCTACGTGCGCGAGCTTCAGAAGTGAGCCTCCAATTGATGAAGATTGGTTGCATCTCTTTGTTAATATCTTTCTCTTTCTAGGAATATCCGCAACATCAACAAGAAGATTGTAAGTCTTTGGAACTAGTCACACCATGCGCCGCCAAGTGCATACGAGCTTATACCTAACCGCTCTCTTTAGGCCAATGCCTCCAAGACCGATGCCTTAATCGACCAGCACAAGGACAAGTCATTGGACGAACTTGTCAATGCCAAGATCATCAACGCCGACCAACGCGCCCAGCGTCTTAAGAAGCCCCAACTCGAGTCTCAGCTTGCCCAGATTGAGGAACAGCTTGCCCAATACAAGAAGGTGGACGAGGAGTACCGATCCCGCGCCGCCGCCGAGAAGGCTAGCCTAGAGAAGTCCTTGAGCGAGAAGTACGAGAAGGACAAGGCCGAAGCTATCAGCGCGATCAAGGAACAAGCTGCTGCTGACGCCACTAAGACCCAGCAAGATGGCCTACTGGTTTTATCCCAATTCCTTCGCCTAGCTGCTGCCCGACGATCAGAGGACGCTGATGCTGGTCTGGATGAGAACATGGCCCTGGAAGGTGTTCTTCTGAATGTCTACACTGGAGACGAGAATGCCGTTGCCACGATGGTAAAGCTCATCGAAGGTGTTGAAGAGAATACTTACAATGTGGAGGGAAAGGAGCTACAGACCACCTGTGCGTGTTAAATTCTTTCTTATCCTTTTCTGTTGCTAACAGTTCCATAGTTGCCCAGGTCAAGGCCGCATCTGCTTCTCATGCTTCCCTCTTCACTAACACTGAAGAAACTGCCGAGCCGACAGAGGCGCCCGCCGAGACGACGCAGGCCAACGGTACCGACCCGACTATCGCCCACGCAGGCTTGACCGAGATCGATACTACTGGTGGAACTGCTCCCATGACTAACGGTCATGCCGAATCTACACCTGTCTCTGCTTTCCCCGAAAACGCTGACGCCGGCGACAGTGCCGCCAATGCAGCAGCTGAGTCCCAATGGGACACAGCCAATGATCTAAGTGCTTCTCAGGAGGATTGGGTTAAGGTCCCTCGAGATCCTGCTGAAACGGAGACTGGCTTGACAGCGACTCCCGTATCTGGCGGCAACGTCCAATCTTGGGCTGATGAGCAGCCCGAGAACCCTCCTGAGAGCCAACCTGAGGTCAGTAAACTTATATCCATGCGCCAAAGGAGCGCATAGAACTTTATATAGCGTTACTGATAATCGTGTAGGCTCGTGCCACGGAAACGAGCGATGGATTCCAAGCCGTGCAGCGCAACCGACCTGCGCGAGGTGATCGCGAAGGAGGATGGAGAGGACGTGGCCGAGGCGACCACCGCGGCGGCTACCGAGGCCACGGCGAGGGACGGGGGCGCGGACGAGGACGCGGACGTGGCCGCGGAGGAAATGAGTCGCGCGGCGGCGGTAGACCACGAAGCGAGGCGACGTCGTAGAGGATTCGATCTCGCGTCGGTGCTCGTCGATCCTACTGTCGCATCTCTCGAGACGCGTTCCTAGCTCGCCAGGGGTGGCGGTGATTCAATCTTTTGATTTTCTAACCTTAGAGGGGGAAAAATCAGGAGACACCCATACAATGGTGTAACTAATTCCCCACCGGTTTGTGTTACCTAGTGTATTCATAAGGACTCTGTTTTTAGGCCCTAGGGGTTATTGGCAAGGCGAAAATTTTCTTTTTCCCACACAAAAAAGCATTAGGATCTAGCAGAGCCATCTTCTTGAATTTTTTTTTTTTTTTTTTTTTTTTTAGTGCCGAAGGAAAATGTGAAAAAAAGCACTTTCAAGGCAAAGGCAAAGGGAAGGCGCGGGAAAGGGCACGGAAACCGGCGTTGGCTTTTTTCTTGTTGCTCTCTTCTGGGGATTCTTTTTCTTTTTTCGTTTCCCCTTTCTTTTCTTCCGTAGGCCCGCGGCTTCCTATAGCTGGCAGGAAATGGGGACAGAAAAAAAAGGGCGGAAAGAAGAAAAAGAATCACACCGTCATGTAGGTCCTCACTTGGGTTTTTTGTCTCTGTACAAAAAAAATCATAGGAGAAGAAAAAGTTGGGGATTGGTTTTTCTTGCCTCTAACATTTACGCCATTAAGCATGAAATAAAGAGGAAACGAAACGAAGTGAAGTGAAACGAAACGAAGTGAAGTGAAACGAAATGAGACGAAGGGGTTTTCGCGATGTTCGTGAAGGCGTGAAAGAGGGTTCGGGATAGGAAAATGAAGGAAAGGATGGGAAGGGGAAGGGAAGGGGAGTAGCAAGGAGTGAGGTGGAGTGGTAATAATGAGGAAGTAGAAAAGAGAAGAGAATGATGGCGATAATTGAGATCATGAGAAATGGCAGTAACTGGCTTGTGTGTTTTTGAGTGAGCTGTCTGATTATGAATGTTAATGTGAATACGAATATGAGTGTAAAGCTAACGTGATCCTATGTGCTGTGATTCCATGCTATGCCATGCCTGTAGGAAAAGGTATAGAGGGCAGCCGGTGTGAGGAAATAGGTATAGCTGCTGAGATGTGACTAATCATACAATACAACAGACATCTACTGTAAGTATAGTTGGCTTGCAGCAAATGAAGATTAGAGAGGTTGATAAGACTATGCCTCGGGGACTGAATAAGCCTGTGCAATCGGTTAGGGTTTTCAAGCATCGAGGGTTTCATTAGTTTCTCTAGATAAATATATCTTATCGATTTCAATTCTCGAGATGAATTAGGTAGGTAAGCGAATCATCGTTTTTATATATAAACGTGAAAATTATGGCAAAATTTTAAAATAGGTAAAAACGGAAGTATCTATTAAATCCCTTAAAAATTAATTAATAATTAATTAATAATTTTTAATATTTTTAGAAAAATTTAAAATTTTTAACTTCCTAAGAGATATAAAATATAATAAATTATTTATTATATATATATATATATAATAATTTTAAAAGCTAATTTTTTATTTTAAAAATTAATAATTTTTAATTATATATTTATTTTAATTAAAATTATTATATTTTATAAATTTATTATTAATATTTAAATTATAATAAAAAAAATATAATATATATAAAAAATATAAATATTATTTAATAAAAATTATATTATTATTATTTTATTTTTTTCGTAAATTTCTAATAGATTTTTTTTTTTTATATTTTTTATTAATTATTATTTAAATTATTTAAATTATTTATTATTTATTTTAATAATAAAATTAAATTTTAATAATATAAAATAAAATAATTTTAAATTTTATATATATTATTAAATTAATAATTATATAATAAATCAAAATAAAAGTAAAAATATGCGAATCGATGTTATAAATGGTTTAATTGAATAAACTAAAAATAAAATGCGAAGCTTTAGTTTTAAGTTAAAACTATAACGTAAAATATAATTTTAATTACGTTAATTTTATTACGTAAATTAACGTAATTTATATTATATATTTACGTACATTTTATTCTAATATATATATATTTTTTTATAAAAAATAAAATAATTTTAATATTAATTTAATATATATTATAAGCTTTAAAAAAATATTTAAAAAAAAAAATTTATATCGAGGCTTTTTAAAATAAAATAAAATAAAATATTAATAATATTATAATATTTTATTATTTATTAATTAAACTTTATAACTAATAATTAATATAATTATAAATTTTTTTATTAATAAATTAATAATTTTTAAACTTATTAAATTAATTTATAATAATTAAAAAGAGTTTTGCTATTCGCACCGGTCAGAATTGCTATCGGAGGCTTATCCGCACCGGTATACATCTTGAAATCGGGGGCGATAAGACCTCATATCTAGCCACCACATCTGCCACACGTATAACCTAATAACTCTACGAAATCGACTCCAATTCCTTGATAATTGGGATCATTCAATTGCTAATTCAATTGCGACTCAAATGATACAGGTTGCACCATGCTGCGACATCATTCTCAAGAGTGGTGTTGAATTCAAGGTTTTTCGCGTCAAAGGTCATCACGTGACCGCCTTTTTGGAGACCGTACGAGCTATATATTCAACAATTCAACACACATATCCCCTTATTAAAAATCATCTAAATTCGTAAAAAATACTGACTCTATCTTAATCCTTAATCCCTTTCAAACGATACCACTTCCGAGCTTATACATCAGGTATTGGGAAAGCTATTGAGGTCTGAATATCAGGTGTGTAAGTGGTTTAGGTGTATCACATGGTTGAATATCACACTAGATTCTTACATTTGGAAATAGCTTCGCACCCACCTTTCGTACGATGGTGCAACCTGATTCATTTGAAGCGCAATTGAATTAGCATTGAAATGATACAAATTATTAAGAATTTGGAGCCGATTTCGCGAAGTTATTCGGTTGCAAGCTTGGTGGCTGTAAATGAGGTCTTATCGCCGCCGATTTCAAGATGTACACCGGTGCAAATAAGCCTCCGATAGCAATTCTGACCGGTGCGAATAGCAAAACTCATTAAAAAATATAATATTATAAAAAAAAAAATTAATTTTTAATAAAAATTAATATTTTATTAACACGCCTTTTTATTTTATATGCCTCTTATATAAAACATTTAGTTAATTACTAATACCTTACTAATAAAAGTAAGTGATTAGCAAAATGTTATATCAAGGAAAATTAATTTATATTTCCATAAATCCCTTAAAAAAGGGGCGTTGCATGACTTAATATCTACCCCTCTAAGTACCTGGCTGTCCGATTTACTATCCCTCATGATATACTGCAACTAGCCCTAGACAAACAAGCTCAAGACTTCACGGGATTATAGATTCAGGGAAATTTATGATCTTTTTTTGTATTCATTCATAGTTCAATACCTCATCAGCTCATCAGCCACAACTTAACCTATACGAAACATCCTAACTTTTCAGTTACACCGTTGGAATGCAATGCTTTGACTAACACATCTTTCTCCTCCTCCTCCCTAAAATATCTCGCCATTTCACTTCTCACTTCTAATTCCCCCAACCCTACCTAAACAGCCATCATCTACTGCAGATACCCATTAGCATCTAACCACTCCCTTAGAACCCCCGCGTCCCTCTCGCGGTACGCCGCGCGTCCGCGAATCGCATCCTTGACCTGCTCGAGCGTGCGATCGAACGCGCTAGTATCCTTATCTTTAAAGAAAGCGTCGATCTCGTCGACGTACTTCGTATACGTGAAATTCTGGAGGGTCCGCTTGACAAAGCGGTCGAGGACGACGGGGTTCGCCATCTTGGCCGTCAGCGCGTCCCAGCTGTCCCGCATGTAGTCCCACTGCAACGGGCGCGCGACGGCATTGTTGGACAGTGCGGCGCCGAGCGAGTGCATATCGCCCGAGGGCACCGACTCGGAGGGGTCCGCCGGCGGCGACGCGTCGCAGTTGAAGGGTAGCAGGCTCTTGGTGATGATGTCTGGGTCGCGGACGTGGCCTAATGACGCGAGGCACACCTCTTTGGCGTCGATTGACTTACCCGTATACCATTCCTTCTTGAGAGCCTTGACTGCTTTTTCTGGTTGGGTCTTGACGCCGACGCGGTAGACGACCGTTCTCAGGTTCGGGTGGATGGGAGTTCCTTCATCAGCCCAGGAATTGAACAATGACTTGGCCTTCTCAGTCACCCTGTGTATATGGTTAGTAAGATGAGTGGATATAAGCAAAATAATAACTTACTCCGGGTGACCATTAGCCGCAGCGCTGAGCAGAAGTCTCTTCCGTAGCATTCCGGTAAGATAGTCTTCTCCTTCTGGGAAGTCCCAGCCGATTTTCTCGACTACGCCGCTGATAAGCTTGAGTGTAAAGTTTTCTAAACCACGTTTGATGGTGTCGTCATCGCCGAAGATCGCCTTGACCAGGTTGAGGGAGTCAAGAACCTGCGCCCAGCAAAGATGGTTGGTTTCACCACTGAAGCCTTCGATGAAAGAGAGAAGAGCAGGGGTAGTGCCGTAGCCCGAAAAGGCCAAATCAGCTGCGGAACCAACGATGGAGATCTTGTCCTCATTACTCAAGCGGTCAAGCTGCGTGCTAAGCTTTGTGAGACGGGCTGGAGGGTAGTTGGTCCGGTAAAATCCGGCGGCGTTGCTGTTAAGCTTGTAGAAGTCGTCATCGATGTCACGAATTGTCGTGACCCTTTCTGTGAGGGCTAATTTCTGGATATCCTGCTGTCCGATTTTACCTTGTAGTGCGAGCGGGACCCACCATACAGTCTCGTCCTCCTCTGGCTTCACGTCGCCGGTGGACAAATAGCGGTTTTGCTTGATCGAGATTTGACCAGGCTCCTCAGCAACGGTCAGTACCGGGTGGCCAATCTTCTCAATCCAATTGCTCATCAGACCGTTGACGTCAATTCCGGAGGCTTCAGACAGGGCTTCCCAGAGGTATTCCGTTTTCGCGTTTCCATAAGCATGTTTCCTCAGATATGTTCCAACTCCCTGCAGGAATGTCTTCTCGCCAAGCTGGCTGACCAGCATTCGCAAAGTAGAGCATCCCTTGAGGTAACTAATGTGGTCAAAGATTTGGTTCACGTCAAGAGCATCCTTGACTGGAACGTGAACAGGGTGGGATGCGCGCATTCCGTCCAATCTGAAAGCCATCTCCATTCCTTCGTTCACGAACTGAGCCCAAACCTGCCAGTCGGGATGAAACTCATTGACGGCATACCAACCAGCCCAGGTAGCAAAAGACTCGTTTAGCCAGAGCTCGTCCCACCAATCCATAGTCACGAGATTGCCGAACCATTGATGTGCTAGTTCGTGAGCGACAACGTAAGCGACCCGGTTCTTGTATCTGGCATCCGAGGTCTTCTCATCGAAGAGGACGGCGGTGGTACGGTAGGTTACCAAACCCCAGTTCTCCATAGCCCCGTGGGTGAACTCGTGGACGGCAAGCAAGTCGGACTTGGGAAGGGGATAGTCGATGCCAAAGCTCTCCGAGAATAGGTCGATAGTCTTAGGCGCATGTTCCAGAGCATACCGACCTTGCTCCTTCAGACCGCGGGTGGTATATACGCGAACGGGAATCTGCTTTCCGTTGTACCGTCTGTCAGTATAGGCCTCGACGTACTCGAAGTCGCCAAATGCCCAAGCCAAAAGGTAGGTGCTCATCACAGGCGTTCGTTCAAAGGAAACCTTGGTAAAGCCATCTCGAGTTTTGGAAGATTCTTTGACGGGCATGTTGGACAAAGCGACCTGGTCATCCGGGATTTCGATATGGAAATCGAAGGTCGCCTTCAGTCGGGGTTCGTCGAAGCAGGGGAAAGCTCGGCGGGCATCACAGGCCTCGAACTGCGTACTCATCATGTAGTGGAACGTATCGTCTCTCGGTACGGATGCTGCGGCGGGGACGACTGGCTTATACTTGCTGCGATAGAAGCCTGCCATGTCGTTATTTATAGTGCCCTGGAAGGTAATATGGAGAGCAGCCTTCTGAGAGGCCGGGACCTCGTCGGCGAAGACGAGGGTGGCACGTTGCTTCTTCTCATCGTAGTTGAAGGTGGTAGTTTCTAGGGTCTGTGAGGCCTTGGTGTGTTGGACGGTAATCTTGGCTGTGAGTAGCTTCAGTTCAATGGAGTTAATGACGATCTCCTTGGTAGGCTCCGTGACGGAGACATCAATGGTAACTTCGCCCGAGTAAGACCAGTCGGCAAATTTGAGGTCGAAGATGGAAAGATCGTAATGAGAAGGGGTTACGGTAGAAGGGAGAACGTCACGGTCCGCCATGATGGAGGAGGGTATGATAGCTGAACAGGAGACCGTGGACGTGGAAGAGAAGGATCGGCTGGTGGATCTAGATAGGCGCGCAGATGTATGTGAGACCGCACGTATATTTGTAGATTTTGGAAAGGGATGGATATGGCAAGACTGGCGCAAGTGGTGTTGGACCTGTCGGTGGTATTGGTGGTGCGAGTCTGGGTCGGGTCTGGATCTAAATTGATGCTGCGAGAGAGCTAGGATGTTGACGGAATTGGCAGGTGTCCAAGTAGAGGATCGGCGAGATATGAATGTCTTGTGACGCTGGGCCAATGACTCGAAGAAGCAATCAATTCGGGCGGGTAATGGACGGGTTGTAAAGTGTCTTGTTGATTGTTTCGAGAGAGATGCAGATCTGCGGCAAGCCGCGGTTGATGTAGCTGCAGTACTTGTAGCACCTCCAGGTGTAGCTGCAGGGGGCTCTGATAAACCCCTCCTACCCCTCCAGCTCGTAATTGTAACGTCTGTACAGACTGTACCTACACCTCTGCCCCACCTTGCTTCCTTCGGAAGATTCCTGAAAAGGGTGGCACTAGATCTAGGGACCAATCGGCCAATGACATCCGCCGAGGCAGATGCCATTTTCGGTCAAGTCAGACTAGGTATCCGTTACCTTAGGTAACCTAACCTGGGTATGTAGAAAGTAGGTAAGTGAGGTCGGGTGGAGGTCAAGGATGTATGAACTTGATAATCTGAAATCTTACGTAACATATGTATAAGAAGAATTAGGTAATTGAGGCTATAATATTTTTATAGTAACATGGTGGGATCAGTAAAGAAATATCATGAACCATGATAGCTATGAAAGTCAATTGAGCTTTGCGCGGTTGTAAATACCCAGGTAAGGTACCTTAGGTAGGCACGAAAGAAGGAAGCACAACACTCCGCAATTAGGAGTTGAACAAAACTGTTGTCAATAGAAATGCAAACAGCTTCCTATCTTAGCTAGAAATCAAGATAAGTAGCCATAAAAGTGGATGGAAGTGACGGAGATCAACTGCGAAGAATAACCCTTGCAGATATGATAACGCGACAACCTTAAAAATAAAGAAGCCGTGGAAGGAGAGAAGAGGAAGAGACAAAAATTAGGTAGATAAAATTCCGAAAAGCAACCCTCAAATTCGGGATACAATTTCTCCTTAGTTGGTTGTAGCGGTTAAGTAGATTAGAACTCTTCTCATGAGGCGCTAGTCGGTAAACAGAGATAATACCACTCCGGTATATGCATGTAACAAACCGTGCTCATGTTGAATTAGGTAACTTGATGGACTTGATGGACTTGACCTCAAAGACCATAAACAATGCCTACCTAAACAATAACAACTCTTCTAGTCCCAATAGCTGGTCTCCATAAGCTGCTTGACCATGGAGCCACAAGACATTGGCAGCAGTGGTGGAGCCCGCAGAAACCACGCCAGCCTCCGTCAACAACAACATGAATTCCAACGTCGTTTGATGCGCCCTGATCGTGTATCTCGGGGCTCAGAGATCCATCCCGGCGACCCGGTCCGTATCCGGGCCGCTGACACCACCGAGCTTCTCACACCTGCAAACGGGGGCACGCGGCCTGACTTGCAATGGGCTGGAGCCTTTCAAACACCTCAAGGTCGGTTCTAATTTCACTTGCAATTTTAGACTTTGCAGCGCATCTTCGAGCTCTGCAACCTTCTCTTAATTCTCATCTCATCTCATCTCTCCAATGCCAACTTGCTGCAAATAGTGCATCAAGAATATTCCGCCTACCATGGCACCTCGTGGGTTCATAAGCAACCGCTCGCAGTCGGCAAGTTCCGAATATCACGCGTGGTTCCAACTCATGAGCGGTTCACGCGAGTTTTCCGTACCCGACTTTTCCAATACTGAGCATCAACGTACAATCACTCCGTCTCTCTCTAGCAAGCAATTATCACTTCTCTGATCATAGCTCATCTGACTTTGATCCAGGACCCATTGGTGCAGATGCGCTTGACGACGCTGATGCAAATGCAGATGCGGGAGATGACACCGAAGAGGTGGAATCTGTCGAAGATTACGATGCAGGTCAAGAGGATACCGCCCAGGGTGATGAACTCGGCGAAGCAGATGGAGAGGAGCAAGTCGAGGAAGAAGATGTCCAAGACGTAGAGCCTCCCTTTGACCCTTCCGCGGTCGGCTTGAAGGAGATCAGCAACCTTGCTAGCTTCACGGTCAGCAGCTACAAGCCGGGCAGCGGCGTGAAAGAGCTTCGCGACGACGACATCAACCAATTCTGGCAGTAAGCGTTCAACTACTACAATATCCCTAGAAAATATCTCGAAAGCTAATAAGCTACCACCTTAGGTCCGATGGACCACAGCCCCATCGCCTGAACATCCACTTCATCAAGCGCGTGGAGATCCGCGTGCTCCGGTTGTACCTCGACTACGAGCTAGACGAGAGCTACACGCCGACCAAGATCCAGATCGCGGCGGGCTTCGGCCCGAACATGACGATCCCGTTCACGACGATGGAGCTCAGCGCGCCCAAGGGCTGGATCGACGTACCCGTGGCGGGCGCGGGCGGGGGCGCCGACGGCGACTCGCTCTGCTGCTGGTTCGTGCGCGTCGTCGTGCTCGAGAACCACCAGAACGGCAAGGACACCCACGTCCGTGGCATCAAGGTGTACGCGCTCGACGACGCCGCCGACACCGCCGAGCGCAACCCCATCGAGGACATGGTCGAGGCCATGGACGACGCGCACGACCGGCTGGCCGAGATGGTCATCCACGACCACGACGAGGAGGCCCTGGCGAGGCTCACCGCCGAGAAGGAGCGGCGGAAGGCGGGCGCGAAGAAGTACACGCCCGGAGACGGTGGGCTGACGATCCCGGACTTCATGAGGGAGCCGGAGCTTCGCTAAAGGACACTACATACTTGTTTTCGATTATTTAGTCGGTTTGTAATTTTACGGTATGGAGGCGTCTTGGAGTACGAGTCGATCGTCATGATATCCTAAGGGTTAGTTTTTTTTTTAATATATACATGAAAAAAATGATTTAAACATAAAGATTCATAGAAAGGGTTGCTATTCGCACCGGTCGGGATTGCTATCTCACGCTTATCCGCACCGATATCATACATTCGTGTGGAGCTCCGCGCCGAGAACCTCAATTTCTAACGTAACTACCAGCGCATACCTACATATTAGCGTGACTTTAGAAGTGCAACCTAACTAAATGAGCTTCCAGCTTTCCAACGATTTTCTCTACATTTCTCCCGTTTTCTGTCGAATAAATACATAGGTATTTATACACGCATAAGGATCGTACAGTTCGACTTAGGCCCAGAACGGACTCGAACTTAAGGGGGGGTCTTAAATCAAAAACAGGGCTTATCTTTTTGAAAAATTAAATTCAATTCACGTTATGCCTATTTAGGAAGCAGTTCGCCCCACTTACCAGTGAGATTTCGTTTAAGACCTCTGTCCGTATGTACCGCGTTAAATTAGGCAATACTTTAACTGTTATAGGTATAGCGTGAAATGTTTTGCCATTTTTGCGTGTTTTAAGGCCTTTTTTTAAGATATTATTTTCGGGGGTGGCTTATGATATATCCTTACGTAAAAACACATATTATAGCATTTATTTCAAGCCTCTTATTACAAGATGAAAGCGAATTGTATTTATTATAGCTATTATCTCAGTTATCCGGGTTATCCAAGAGACTAATAATGTTGATCAGAAGAGGACTTCCTATCCTAATTGCAAATAAAGCTATCGAAGCTCAAAAGCTGGCACAATAACTCCTCGAAGCAATAGGTTAGAATACAATTATTACATAAGGAGGGAGATAATGGAAGCAATTACGATAAAAGGAAGGATGCGATAGAAATAGAGAATAATGCCTAGAAGGCGGTGACCTGATTAGCATTAGCTTCAGTAGTGGAGTGCCATTCGATACAATGCTGTCCCACCTAATTTATATGGGGACCTATTGTAACTGTTGGCAGGATAAGACCCCCCCTTAAGTTTGAGTCCGTTCTGGGCCTTATATGGAACTGGCCAAGGTGTCCAAGCATTTAGGTCCGACAACTCCGGTTTTCAAAATGCGGTGCGACCAGCTAAGGACGCCGAGGGGGGTCACGTGCCCCCCCCCCTCCCCCCCCCCTCTCCCACTCTCCCATTACTAACAGCTTGATCTCAATTATCTTCCATCTTCCCTCTTCACACACATACAACGCCAATACACGCGGCGTTGATGATCTATTCCTGTTATGTTTTGCGTTGCTCGTGCGTGACAAAGACAGCCCGAGCGCTTACTCCAGTCTCACCCCCGTAGAATCTTCTTTGCGTCGCTAACTCTGAGAAATGTCTTCGTCGCGCGTAGTTGATAACGTCGCAAAGGACGGCCTAGCCCCTCTCGTCTCCCGCTTCGCGCAAGCCCTCGAGGGTTACCAGAGATCCAGTCGGACCTTCCAAGTCCTAAGCACACTAAATTCAGCCATTGAAACCCCGTCGGAAGACCCGCCCAAAGCCATCCTCGTCCTCGATTCATCCTTCAACCCGCCAACACTCGCGCACAAGCGCATGGCCCTAAGCGCGCTATTCAAGGATGATGATTTGGCGGGCCACAGCAGCAGCGGAAGTAGTGATAACAGTAATAGTAGTAGGAGTAACGACCAACCATCGCGGATCCTGCTCCTCCTTGCCATCAATAACGCCGACAAGACGCCCAAGCCCGCCGCCTTCCCGCAGCGCCTTGCCATGATGGACGTTTTCGGGCAGGAGTTGCTCTCGGCCATCGCGGCGGCGGACCCGCACGGAGACCGATACAAGTGCGCGGGTGTCGACGTCGCCGTCACCACGGAGCCGTACTTTCACGCGAAAGCGGCGGCCGTCGCGGCGGACGTCTTTTACTACCGGGGCGCCCAGACATTGGGCAGCGAGGAGAAGGAGAATCAAGCGCCGGAGCAGGTCTATCTTACGGGCTTCGACACGCTGATCCGCATCTTTAATCCCAAGTACTACCCGGACGGCTCCATGGCGCAGGTGCTGGACCCGTTCTTCGCGCATGCCCGGCTACGAGTGACGATGCGCACGGACGCGGAGTGGGGCGACGCCGCAGCGCAGAGGGCATACTTGGAAGAGCTGCGGCGCGGCGGGCTCGAGCGCGTCGGCGGGAGGACTGAGTGGGCGGGTCGCATCGAGATGGTGGAGGGCCGGCGGGACGGCCAGGAGGTCGTGAGTAGTACGAAAGTGCGCGAGGCAGTCGTCAGAAAAGACTGGGATGCGTTGAAGAAGTTGGTTAGTGAGGGTGTTACGGAATGGATTCGGGAACAGGAGTTGTATACTGAGGCTTCTGCGTGATAATTGATGACGGGAGGCAGGTTGAGGTTAATTATTTGCTGTCTTGCGCTGCTTACTTGGTAGGCGAGATACGGGAGGAGCAGCAATCGAATACCACGACTCGGAGCGAAGACTATTAATACTCCCATTTTCCCATGGAGGTATTCCCTTGACTTGGTACTGCAGGACCTATAGGCCATTGGTTGGAAATATTAGAATCTCGGTGCTATCCAGGCCGGGATTCAAGTAGCAATGCTGAAGGGGAGGAGACAATAGAAGCAGTAACTTAGAAGGTATCATCACACTCCATGTATATATAACCCGTGCCCAGAGCTGATGAGATAGATATAGGTACTGACCATTGTCCATCTGCAAGTGGGTACATGGGATATCTCATGGAAGTTGCTAGGAACTTGAAAACGGCGACAAATACATACCTCGGCATTTTTCTACTTTGGATACCCTAGGTATACGAAGGACTTGAGCTTCACCACATCTAACACTACCTAGGCCCAGGTCTTCAGCATTATAAGTTTCACTCACGTCTTTAAGAGTCATGTATCACGAATGGGAACAGTAGATTTTTCTTTAGAAGTTTTCTCCTGAATCATGTCCTTTTCTCTTTTTGTCTATCTAACTCCGCACCCTTTCGCGCCCGTCATCGAGATTCGCACCAACCATACCATCGCGTTCATCGCGTCCGGGACCATCTGCCTCGAGACTGCGTCCCGGGCCGAAGCGGTCGCCTCGTGGGTTTGTTGGCCGAAGGCTTAGATGCCGCTGGCTGGGCCGCGGACGAATGGATGGGCCACTCCTCGCTAGTGGTCCCTCCGAGTCTTCATACTCTGGAAACGGGGGACGTACGCCAAGTACGTTTCATTGTTACGAAGACTGCCAGAAAAGACATGGTTCTTGCCCGTCATGAATTCCTCTGGGAGTTTGGTGATGCACCGGCACGATAGATCCAGTGGAAGGCGTGTCCCCCACGAACACGGGGGACCTCCTCGTTACGAAGAGGTCCGGCCCGTGCCCCCAGTCTGCGGCGGCGTTCGGTATGCCTAAGGCGTCGATCGGCCGCAGACCGGCCCCCTGAGCCGAATGGCGAAAGAGGGAGGGGGGTGGGGGAGCTGGAGCGCCGCCGGAAGCATCACCGGCGAAGAGAGTACCTGCCGGTTGAGCTCGGACAGAGTGCCCCGGGTCCCAGGGAAACAGGTGTCCCAAAGTGCTTGATCCTGGTCAAGGGGGCTGCCTCTGAAGGTGGGGAGAGGTGGAATTGACGTGTTGCCGTGGCATGCGACCAAGTGCGGCAGCGCCCGGAGTGAGAGGTGAACTTGCCCCGCTCCCAAGGGACCGCCCCTGATGGGGAGCAAGAGGCTTGAGATGCCCGCGGGGGGAAACTCGTATTCGTCGTGGATGCCCAGAGCAATCTCCGTAGCTGCCCGAACATTCTTCTCTAGCGCCGAGGGTCAGTATGCACAGCGTGGGACGACGGCGCCGTAATACGACTGTGTACCCGGCCCTTGCCAAGGGGGACGACGGCCTCCGTCCGACCGTTTCGGCCGGGATGGGCCGCCGTCCCCGGACGCTGCTGAGCCGCTCCATGGTGTTACACCAGGAGCAGCACAGCGCGCCCACAAGTGTCTGACCCTGTTTCGGTCCCCACCTGCTTGCGGTGATAGTGTTGGTTCAGCGCACCGGCATTGCCAATGGTGAAACTGCACTCGTTGCATTGGACGCATTGGTGGTTCTGGTCTAGATGATGTTAGACATGAACATAACATGTTACAGAAGAAGAAAAGGTAGTGACTTACTCGCTGCCAGCAAGCCGAGGAGAGGATAAGGGAAGGGAGAGTGTTGTGGTAGAACATCGCCCCCCCTCCCCCCCTTGTCGTAGGGTAGGGGTAGGGAAGGGGTCTCACGGTACTACGAAGAGATTATGTAGACCCACAGCGAACACCATAACATCATCTGAAACAGTTTTAGTACCCAGGGAAATACACAACAAAAGGGGCTCGACTTACCTTACGGTCCGTGAGCTCGGGGGGCCTCTTGGTCGGCTTGAGGCGCCGCCTGGTCCTTGTCCCTGGTCCTTGTCTCGTCGGTGAGACAAGGACACCGAACGTTCCAATATCCCCGCGCAGGACACGCTCAACGCGTCTCGAGTCTCTCGATGGTACACACCCTTCTGCACCTCGCTCATGTGCATGCTGTTGTGGAGCATGCACAAGCTACCGCTGCCTCTTGATCCAGTGCCTGGATCAGGCGAACCAGGCCTACCACACGCTCGTGGTGGTTTAGTTCACCTGTCCGGAACTGAGGGGAGCTGATGGGCCAAGGGCGGGGCTAAGCCCTACTACCTGCGCCGTCTAAATATTGACGCCCGGCCTGCGACCGATCGTGATTCCTAAGGAGTCGATACAGCCGCAGACCGGGGAGGGGGGGCGCAATGCCGGTTACCGGCTGAAGCTGTTTCACTAGACGAGGCGGTCAGCTGGCTTGAGCAGTATACAGTATACGACGAGGGTACCTAGTTACGTACGCTTCACCCCCTCACGCAGGCGGACCCGGTCGGTCATTGGTAAGTGGAATTGTAGCCGGGGCCGCTACCTCGGAAAAATGCAAGACCCGGGAAGGTTTATCTCCAACGCCTTGCTGCCAAGGGCGCCGGTAGGGCCGGCTTTGCGTTGCGCTCGCCGAGACAAGTGTGCCGAAAAGTCAATTTGTGTTGTCTGACGGTGTCCTCTCCCAGGGGAGGAACTGTGTACCGCAGTGTGTATGTGTCGCGATGGTACGAGCCCGAAGGCGGCAGCAGGTGGGTTGAAAGGGGCTGCTGGAGCAGTTTAATGTCTTGCTCAGGACGATCAGTCTACACTGGTCACGAAAAGATTCAGATCTATGAACAAGAAAATGTATTGTGCTATTTCCTATCTACAAGTCGGACCACCTGGGATCTCCTGTGTTTGGAGGCGCCGCGGACCGGGTCCTGCGCGGGCGATGTTCTTTTCCGCAGATGCGGAGCCCGGTCCGCGGCTCTCATACCTCGGTCTGCCTCTGCAGTGGGACCTGAGAGACGAAGACGTTAGAACAGTTCTTTGTGATCAAGTAGTGGTACGTCAGCTTGTGATAACTTACCAAAATTCTTCCGCAGATGCTTACTCGATCCGCGACCCTCGTTACTCCTGAGGAGTCGAGGAGCCGAGGGCTCGGGCCGATAGGCTTGATGCCTGGACTCTCTTGGCGCTGCGCTGTTTGCTCTTTCCCTTCTTGCCCCTGCCGCTGGCAGAAGGCGAGGCGGCCACGATAGTCACGCTGGAAGACTCAATGCCGGGGCCGTTCCTTCGCTGTCGGAACGAGGTTGAGAAACTGAGGCCGAAGGGTGGAGGTCTCCCCCTCTCAAACCACGGGAGCCGAGCTCCCTCTTGGCGTGAGGATCTCTTGTCACACCATATGCGATTGCTCGCAGAATCATCTTGCCCGGTCTCCAGCCACCCACTATCTACTCCTCCGTCGTCGGAAACCCCGCTCTGCGCGTTGGATGCTCAGGTCGTACATCCTTGGGGGTATATCGCCCCCGAACCGCGCCGTAAATGCGTGGCAACCGCAGACACGCCATGGGGGGTGATGTCTTGGGCGGATGCCTAGGGAGGAGGCTGCTACTGTCCCAGCCCGGGCGGGTCTATCTTCCCAGCCCGGGTGAGTCGAAGTAAAGTATCCATGATAGGCTTTGGGGGCCTTTCGAACCCAGTGGAATTCTTCACGACCACCCCATGGGGCTCCCTATAGCAATATTAGTCCTTATCCATAAAAAGGAATTCGGCTTTGCAACTCACGAAGTTGGCTGGGAAATGCGAGGCCAGCTCCCTTCTCCCCCAGCCATCCTTTACCCTCACGTGGCGGGCGCCGCGTCAATAATCCTGTAAAGTCGTATAACTTCTGGAGGCGAAGTAGCTCCGGGATATCGGTATCCCTAAGGGGTCGATTATCCGGCGGCGCGCGTGTGCTTCCCTGCTCCTGTGGAGCAGGTCCGCCGCCGAGGGACGAACTGCTTAGCAGTTCATCAACCTCGGCCGGAGCTACTTCGGGACGACGACCCATCTGAAACCGTTACGGCCAGTAGTAGCTTGGGTCGTCGTCCCAAGGGCCCGTCTTCTTGGCTTTCGGCAGGCACTGGAGTCGTCTGGGTTCTTGTCTGGATGGTGGACCAGAGCGAGATGTCGGTAGGAGTCTCTGATTTCCTGGACCGTTGCCGTTTTGCCCACCTCGAGGGCGGCCTAGGAACCCCATCCCCATTATTACTGCGTGCCGGACCGCATCGGTGATCACAAAATGATCTAGCACGCAGTAATAATGGGGGGGAGGGTTATACGGGGCGCCCGTGGAATAGCCCGTCCCCACTACTATTGCGTACCGGCCTTGCGTACCGACCCGGCAGTACACAGTAGTAATGGGGGGCCGGTACGCAATAGTAGTGTGGAGGTTGCACGGGGTACCCCGAATTCTTCGCTCCTGTAGTCCGTTAGATTCTACCATGAGATTGAAAAGGGATATGATTTGTCGTGCTCACCAGCTGTGACGGGTATATGACGGGTATGATCCCGTTTATTGAACCCAAGGCAGCTTTGAGGTCTCCCATGGAGACATCTTGGTCCTTGGTCCTTATCCCGGGTCATCTTACCCGTTTTTGGGTCTCTGACGCGCCCACCGCCGCTTTCGTAACTGTCAGTGCTGCAAATTTTCATGAATTGGGAGAACTGAACTTACGTTGATGTAATGATCAACCGGCGGAGGGTACCCCGGGCCGTCGTTACGACGGCGCCGGGGATGCGTCCTCGACCCCCCCGCACCGAATGCTACAACCGGTCCTAAGGACCAGGAGCGATTGGTGCGGGGGGGTTGATGGTTGGGACTCCTGTAGGAGCTGCTGGGTCTGGTGATCCAGCTCGGCGACTGAGTCGCGCTTGCCCGAAAAGCATTGCCGGAGCCGGAGGTCCGACACTGTTACAGTGTCGGATACCTCGCGTGAGTGCCGAGGGTCCCCCCATCGAGGTGGCGGATGTGAGGAGAGCCGAACCCCTAGTGTAAGCAGAACCTCCCCCACAGGTGTCCCACCACCCGCCCATGCGTAATAGATCTTTGCTGCATGCACCTGTGGGGGACCCGACAATTCATTATTGTCATCGACGTGTGCTGGTCTTTGATGGTCGATGATGGGTTGCCGTAACCCTCCTCCGCGTTGGGCTGTGGGTCGTTTGAGAGCGGTGTACAACGCCGCTGGCAAGGCGGCGCCGTTCTCCTGTGCAAGGTTTTGGCTCTTGATAGAGGGAAGAAAGAAAGGGCTGAGGGGTCCAAGGCCGCCGAGTAAAGTCCTCCGGAGCTCCCGATGATAGAGTGAGTGTAGATGCCTATTGGAGCTCCGGAGGACAGGCGACAATTTGTTCTGAAACCACGCATTGGTAAATTGGAGACAAAAGACTAATATTGCTGAGTTAGTTAAGTTGAGCATAAGTGCAGGTAGAGACATGAGAAACATAAAGGGAATAGAGAAGTGTTAAGAGAGTAGGGAAGTTGAAAAGGCGCAAAACGGTGGAGGCTTTGGCTGTAGTAATTCGAACATACCTTAGAGAGTTGCCATCTATTGCCTATACGAGGCCTTGTAAGTTGGCGTGACACTGACAAGTGTAGGGTCAGTTGCGTGTTTGGTATACGCGAAGTGTCTTCAGAAAGCGTTAGAGATTTTGGTTCCTGCTATCGAAGAGTTAGCATTGCGCATCTTGGGTAAAGTGACACTTGAACAAGTTGACTTGCCAATGGTGGAAGAGAGAGGTGGAAGGATAGAGAGTTGAAAACAATAGGGTAGAAAGAATAGAAGGTTTGAAAGAGATGGAGAGAGAGTTAAAGAAAGTTGAAAAGAGAAATGACAGAGAGTTGAGATGATAGAATGAAAGAGATAGAAGGTGGAGTGGCTAAATAGTTAGAAGAACGAAGAGTTAAAGAGTTAAAAGATGGGAAGGGAGAAGTGTAGATGTGAAAGGAAAAAGAAGAAGAAAAAAAAAAGTAGAGGGCGCAAGTGGGGATTAAGAAAACACGTACAGCATACCAAAGGGGAGAAGGTATGTATGAAGTAATGAGGTATTGGAGTAGAGTGACAGACCGGAGTGGTTGAGGGATAATAGAAGTTGTACGTAGAGGGTTTGTGGGATTTATGTGGCGAGGATGACGCTAGTTGCAGGAAGGTTGCCAGCACCTTGTGCATCTGTGTAGTTGCGCTTATAGGGTCGCGTTGTGGCAGCTAGCCATCAAGCGCCCAAGGCAGCCATGGGGTAGGGAAGGGTATGAAGGGATTGGTAAACAAAGTGCGAAGAATAGTGGGATGAATGATGCCTAGGCTTGGGATGCCAAAAAGAAAGAAATAAAAGAAGAGCAAGTGCGCGAGCCAGAGTAGCAAAAGGTCATGGAAGGATCGTAGTGTTATTGGTGGTGGGAGAGGATGATGAAGTAAAAAAGTGATCACCAGTGAGACGCGTTGAAACCCCAGCTAAGGTGGCGATGCATAACAAGGAAAAGGTAGAAGAGAATGCTGTGAATATGACAAATGAAACTTGGTACTTACTCGAAGGGTTGACGAAAGGTTGGTAGAAGGTTGAGACGTGGAAGGTTGAGGAGTGAGAAGTTGAGAAGTGGAAAGGTCGATGGTAAGCTGGTGGGTTTGTGGGAGAGGATGGCAACATTATGTAATGGCCACTTGCGAGACGCGTTGAAGCCCCAGGAAAGATGGCAATACGCAGAGGCAAAGAAGATCAAGGGAATAAGAACGCTAGAAGTATGACAAAAGAAGATTTGATACGTACCTGGAAGGTTGATGGAAGATGTATTGTGGAAGGAAGGTGGAAGATTGAGGAGTGGAAGGTTGATGCAAGGTAAATAAAGAGGTGGAAGATTGGTGCGAGAGGATGGTAAAGCAAAGTAGAAAGACGCGTTGAAGCCCCAACTAGGACAGTAATGCGTAAACAAGATCAAAGGGGAGAAGACTGCTAGCAGCAAGACGAACAAAACCTTGGTACTTACCTGTAAGGCTTGTGGAAGATGTAAGGTTGGAAGAAGATGGAAGGTAGATAGAAAATAGAAGATGGAAAGCTGATGGAAGGTTGTGCTAGAAGGAAGACAGAAGAAATTTTAATACATACCTGGATGGCTGATAGAGAACCAGTAGAAGGTTGGGGGGAAGGTTGAGGAGTGGAAGAGAAAGATCGAGAAGGGTGGCAGGCTGGGGAGTGCAAGTTATTTTGTGTTGGGATCTCGCACCAGCTAATCAGTAAGGGTTGCTGATTGTAAACATCGAGGGTTGGCAAATTTTTTCTAGCCCTAAACAAACTGGAGGGAAGAACAAGTTGATCTTGTGGACGTGTAAGTGGTAGTAGGGGGCGATGTCATGATGTGACCCGCTATAACATGAAAAGCACTTGGTAGGCCTGCCGATAGGGGCCCGCAAGGGGTCTTAGACTGCATGATTTGGCACAAGGAGCGAGGGGTAATAATGAGGCAAGAACAGGCAGCTAGGTGATTGGAATAACTTACTGATCGTGATGCGTGATGCGAGATAATCGAGGGGAGTAACAACTACCTAGGTAGTTACAGTTAGATATTCGGGGGTGCCCTTTGGGTGCGAGCCCCTGAAGAGTCTCCTGAGACTGATGTACTGATGATACAGCTACATCAACGGTACCCAGGCCACTAAGACCAAACTAGAACTATTAGCCTGCTGCGATGTTCGCATTAGGTAGATCCAATAGACATGCATTTTCAAGTGCTTTGGTGTGCATTAAATTCCATAGTGCCTTTGCTGTACCATGCCCAACTGGCTCGTGATGGACTGTAAAAGCTTTCTCTGACCTGAATACAATGATCTTAACATGCGAGTGTGTAGTCCTTTAGCATGATCAGGACGCACCTATAGTGTGTTATGTTTATTCACTGTATTCTTGGGATTCTGGGACACGGTATACAACATATACGATCACAAAGGGAAGGCGAAAGGGGTGCTGGTATGGCGTTTCTATCTTGCAAGGTGCAGCACACATGGTCCAGTCTTTCTCCAGCCTTCATCATTGGTATCCTTAAACATATCTCTAACTACTACCCCTTCAATATTGACCAAGTGCGTCAAGTGTGTCAAGTCCGTTGAGTGTCCATATCAAGCGACGATCGATTTTCTGCCTTTGGGGCCAGTCTTGCAGTCTTGATCTGGAGTATACTAGATTTCTAAGTAGCAATGCTAGCCATCATAGAACTAGATACGTACCTACCTGACCTTGGTACATGACCTCGGTAGACTAGAGCATCTGGTGTTGAGTTGTAGTTCACACATCATTAAGCTGATTACCTAATCATACCTCTTGATATAAGTCTTGTGTGTACGGAATGGGATCAGGTAGCTCTTACTGCTCAAGGAGTACTTGCCCATGACTCCGACACACCTGGTAGAATAATCCAGGTGCCCGGCTGCCGACCCCCTTACACAACCGTGGATGTGACTCCTACGGGCCGAGTCAGATGCCAGATCTCTTGCTTTCAGACCAACAGAAAATCCAGTTATCATTACACATAGAGACTAGCAAAATCAAACAGAGCGTCGCGCGTGATCAAGCCGAGACTACCGTACTCCGTCTAGGGGTATTTCTCACTATATTTGATTCCCGGATCATCCTGATACTCGTGCGAACGTACGTGGTGATTCGATTGAAGGTCACATAACCTACGGACAGCAGGGACAGCGCGTAATCAATAAACGGATTGACATTCTTTTACTCTGTTACATCTCGAAGGGCAGAGAGGCCTGAAAAAAAAAGTCTAGTCCAATGTGCTCCTGAGTTAAGGATACTATAGGAAAAGACACTGGTCCGTGATGGAATCAAGTCACGATGGATGTTAGGTAGAGACGCTCCATCACGCTAAGTAGTTTATCCGGAGTAGGAGGAGAAGAGAGAAGAGACAAGAGACAAGAGACAAGAATGAAGAGTGTAACCTAGTACAAAATCATAGGACATTGCGACATTGCGTAGGACTTCCCAATTAGTTATTTCCGACTTCCTAGCAGCCCCTTGCTGACCTGCGACGCCCCCCAATATGGGCAGATCAAGAAAACCCCGCAGGCCCCGGAGTTACAACTTATACCCACGAGGCTTCGAACCCTAGCCGAGCTACCCACCCTGTCTGCCTGTCCACCCCCTCGAGGCGAATCCACGTTCCTAGGTTAGTGGGATGTTGCATCTGCATGCAGGTTCCCCAGTGCAGCTTGAGCCGTTGAAGAGGCTGAAGGTAGCATAGTATATCGGAAATGCAGTAGACATTGAAGAGATAGGTTGTCTAAAGTTATTTGTTTGGACTTGAGAAAGTGACAATCAAGTGCCTCTAAGGAGTTGCTCAATTGCTAAATTACGTCATAAGGGTCAAGGAAACATATATTAATATGAAATCTACGTCAATGAGATCTGTGCCATCCCAGGCTGAGATCGCGGGCTGTGCTGGGTACATAGTATTTGGCGGCGTTTGGGTGTCAGGGTGCGTTACAATAGCCTCTAAATCCCATAGGAGTAGCAATTTAACTATGTAGATGATGTTATTTGTACTACGAATGAGCTAACGAGTATTAATAGTAATGGATTAGATAGAAAATAATAAGAATTTACTGATGAAAGTACCTAATGGATTGGCTGATAGAATACGGACTGTGAATATGTCACGAGCGTGTCGGCCATGCAGCCCCGGTGGTAGCGCATGCATGGAAAGATCTCGCCCCGATAGCTCGGTAGGGGTCAGATAACGACTTGTAAAAGTAATTGGAAATGGCAATTGGGCACGAATAGAATAATCGAAACCCATCAAAAGAAAAAAAAAACCCCCAAAAGTCCGAATATCGCAGCTAATCCTTGGCACCCATGCCTGCCATGCCCGCCATGTAAAGATCGGTGGATACCGATAACCTAGCACCGGAAGTGGTACGATGCCTGCAACCATCTTGTAACCCCCGTTTGCCCTTTTGGCGCGGTTGCGTCCTACTATCGGCGCTATTTCTTGACTCCTTCCTGACTTCCCAGGACTGAGGAGTATAGAACACGACTAAGGAACCCGGCTACTAGGTCGTGCCATCCCACAATTTATCAACATTACCTAGGTACCTACATAGTAGTACGGAATACAAAAGCTCTCGAAGGACGAAGGACGGGAGTACCCTATTCACCCTCCCTCTCCCTCTCCTGCTATTAATAATAAGACGCCCAGCCGGAATCCCTTACTCCCATTCCCCCAAACCCTACACCTTCACCTCTCTGGATCGCTAGTCACCTAAAAACTCCTCAACGGTTTCGAGACTGCAGAACTGCAAGTATACGCGGAACGAACTCAATTGCTTACCACCAACGTATTCCGGAGGTCCCAACCAAAAGTCCGAGCTTAGCTTGTAATCCGTTCAACCACCGAATAAATTTATAAAGCCGAGGGGAAAAGCTCTCTCCCCTCTCTCTTTCGCCAGCATTTGCATTTGCATTTGCATTTACATTCGCAACCGCAATTTACCACCACAAAGACATACACTTCAACTCACACAATCACACAATGTTCGCTACACGAGTCCTCCGTCAGGCCGCGGCCCAAGCCGAGCGCACTCCTCTGATCCGCTTCATCGGCAAGCGATCAGTCCCTGGTACGTTTTCTCTCTTACTCGCGGCACACATACTCACACATGTCAAAATTGAACCTCGGTTCTTTTGCAAACCACGCACCCACGACCACACTCGCACCTTGAACCACACCTTCAACCGCAATCCCATAGCTAACCCACTCTCCCCCCCTCACAGAAAACGTAGACTACACCCCGCAACCGCACCCGGCCTCGCCCACGGGCTCCCTCCCCGCCGGCTTCAGCAGCGGCGGCAACGGCAACGGCAACTCGCACGCCTCGTTCTCGTCGTACCGGGACCACGCGCAGCAGCACGGCCCCCTGCGCAAGAGCATCGCCACGGCCGGCGGCATCGGCACCCAGTCGGCCGCGCACCTGGGCCCCGTCGAGGCCCCCAAGGGCGTCTTCTTCGACCGCAACGAGCTGCCCGCGCGCTTCCGCCGGTCGCCGCTGACGGCCGCCGAGATCGATGCTGTTTCGTCGGGCGGCGCTACGCTGTTCGGTTGAGCGGACGGACAACAAAATTTTCATTTAAATTCAAAACTGTTGAGCCGGGCGGGGTTGCTCGTGCGGCTGTGTAATGTATGATGCGCCACGACTACGCAGTAATTGGATGGATTGAGGAAGCATGATGATTTAGATGCTTTGCGGATGCGGATGATTTCGGCCGATTGATGACGGCGACTATCAATGAGGGCGCATCTAGCTGGTGTCTCCGGGAAGAGAGCTGGAGGGGGGAAAGCAACAGCCTCGGTGATTCAACCGCACCAAGCCCATTGCTCCTCTCCCCCCTCTAGATGGATATGGATACATTCCCCTGTCTAATAACTGCATGGCTTTTTCACGAGGAGGCGGGAGGCTCAACTGATTCATTCCCAGCATCAGAGGCGCGTCAGGGGGACCAATGGTTATTTGTATATGCGGTCACTCCAAAAAGTTCAGCATGAGTCCGGCGCCTCTATTGGATGTTTTACTTATCAGCACGGGATGCAATGAAGTATCTCGATACCTATGCTATAGGGACGGAGAGAAAGTCGTAGCTCCACGATAGATCAAGATTAGATACCCCCGTGGTCGAATACAAAAAGGGGAAAACTGCCAAATACTTTTTTCCTTCGTCCTCTGTACGATGCTTTAGAACGTAAAATAGAAGTTAATCAAGTCAAGTCAAGTCAAGTCAAGTCAAGTCAATCCATCGAATCGTTCTTTCATGATGTAATTCCAGTATTGTACTCCTTAATGCGAACAGGGTATAGTCAGTCGAGACTTCGATCAACATTTTTAGGTCTATTCCACGCAACGTACAGTTCCCCTGACTTAGTACTTATCCCCAAGAAGCAAGCTTACTAGATAGTCACGCTCGTGTCGAAGGGGATTCCATGTTTACTGTTTGAGGCTCTTGCTTAATTGTATCGTCATGATGACTCGACGAGCTGTTTACCACAGCTAGATATACATGAACTGGAGGGGTATTGGTAGGGTGTCTAGTAATCTTTTAGCACCAATAACGACCCCAAATAGCATATTCCTCTTTGGTCCCACGAAATTCAAACTCGATTTCTACTATGTCCTGAAAGCCCTCCTTGACTTTCGGTTCCCTGAGGCGGGAGAAGAATCCGTTGAAGGCGAGACCGGGGAGTGCCGTGCGGGCCTCTGGGTTCATCTGTAGGCAGAGGTTGTGTAAGTGTGAGAGGCTCAGGTAGAAACAGAACGCTTGTATGGACGCAAGCATGATAATCAGACAAGTATTAATAGGAATACGTACCAGCTTGTTGAGGGCCCGGACGACGTCGTTATGTTCGCACACCGCCTTGGGCACTTTGAACCAGACGCAGCGGATAGGTACGCTATGCTTCCGCGCGAATTCGATCCATTCCTTCCTACCGTCCGCGTCGGGATTTGTATTATCTGTCGCTAGGTTAGTCCTACACCCGTAATACCGACAGTGACAACAGAGCAGTAGCACACGTATGGAAAACGAAGCCACATACCTATGACGATCGAGCTCCCTTCATCCAAGAAATCCGCCGCCGCCTTGAAACACTTCGCCCGGCTCTTCAACGTATCCTGGTTCACGCGCTCGTAATTCAGCGGCTTCAAGTGCCGCCAGTAAAAAGTACTCTTGCCAGCCCCCGGCGGACCGCAGAACAGAACGATATCCTGCTTATTAACTTTGTCGAAAAGAACCTTGTCATCGTCATCGTCATACCCATCCGCCTCAGGACCCGGATAAGCCGCCAAATCGAAATCCCTCGCAAACTCGCGGGGCGCCTCGCCCAGAAAAAATTCTTCTGGCGTCGTATACGCGATACCGACATTATGCGCAAAGTTGCGATCCGAGCAGCTGAAATCCTTGGCGACCGTCGGCTTCCCGCCGCTCTTGAGCAGCGCCGTGCGCCCGCCCGCGTCGCCCACGAAAATACTACCCGCTAGATCGACGTCGTCCGCGGGGATGCCGTAGTCGCGACAAAACTGCTCCCACATGCCCGTGCGCGGCTTGCGGAAGATATCGCGCGCCGTGGCCGCGTACACGGTCGTCGGCAGGTCGAGCTGCGACAGCACGGCGTTGCATTTTTGCTTGAAGTTGGCGACTTTGGTCTTGCTGCCGCCTTTGGGGCCTTTGGACTGCGGGTCCACGTGCAGGGTTAGGCCGCCTTGGTTGCTGAGGATTACAATGCGGAAGCTGGAGTGTGTGAGCATGATTGATAGGGTTGTGGAATGGGTAGGGTGGTTTCTTGTGATAGGTAAGCAGGTACTCACTCTTCCTCCGCGTACAGCTTTCGCAGGCGAGACGGTACGCTCGAGTCCCACCACTTCCAATCGCCCGGGCTGTCGCCGAACTTCTTGCCCGATGCCGTGGTGATCAACGTCGAGTCCTGCCGACGTTTAGCCACTGATTCAAAGCAACGTATGCATCCATGTCCGTCGAGCAGAAAAAGAAATAATCATACGAGATCAAACGCAACAATTTTCCTCCTCTTCCTCCGATCTACCTCCCCCATATCCTCGGGCTCGTAGCGGCCGACGAGCAAAGTCGGCAGGGAATCACCGTCGGGGGCACGCTCGCTCCATACCGTGCGCTCCTTCGGTTTCTGCGACGTCGGCGTAAAAAAACTAGCTACGGCGCCCTCTGCTCGCAAAACCAGTTAGCATCGAATGGCGGTGCAACAAGCTGGGCGGTCGTTTGGTAGGTTACACACGAACTTGATATGCTGCTTTGAGTTTTGCGCTTCACCGGCGGCGGCGATATAGACTTGTCTTCCGCTTTTCGCTTGCCGGTATCTGGAGGTAAAGGCGCCATATCTGAGGACGTCTGCTTGAAGTGGGAAGAAGATGTATGAAGTTGAAGGTTCGAGATAGATATTGGTATCGGTGATGATATGCATATAAAAGAGTCCGGAATATTTCTTAACGGCGCGACGACGCGGGTGGCCCGTGCACTGGAGTCGCGATATCACGGGACTTTAATAAAAGGGGTACGGTCAGGGAGACACTACACCTACCATGATAAATCAATTCACTTCCACTGGTATGGAGCCATTTCAAGGCTTTGGAGTCTGACTTGTCATCCTAGGTAGTATACGAGCGCCCTCTTCACTGCTATAGTACCTAGTTGACGGTTGAATTCTACCTGACATCTCTCCAGGAGCACCCAATCTCACCGTATCTATCTATCATTATCTTTCCACTAGCTACATATTATCGGATGTCCGAGATATCTCATCGCACAGCCGCGCCTCTCTTTTCATTCATCTAGGTATATAGGTATGTATCTCGAACGTACTATATTTTACAAAGTGTAATACGAAGAATAACGTGGTGTGATGGGAGGTGCAGGTTTTGAATCCTGTGGCTACAAAATCTTTTTATTTCCCTTTTTTCTTCTGCCCTATGGAAACCTATGCGACTACTCAGGTTGCTATATGATGGCAACTTCCTTGCCAACGCTTGTTATATTAAATCGCGAGATGCTTTCGTATATCATGTCTTAAGAGTCTCTCTTCTTCATACGACTACCACGGCGTTCAACCATGATGTGATATATCCACCAGTAGACTATCATAACCCTTGGAAGAATTTCCTTGCGGAGAGGAAGTTGCGTTGAGTGCAAGTACATGGGGAAGCATAACAACTGGAAATGGCGAAGAAGCTGGCTTGAAGAGATAATTTGTAAGGTAGTCTAGACCTGTCCTTCTTGGGTTCTCATATTCACATGGGAGGATATTCATCAAAAATTAGAACACTGGGAAGAGAAGCCTTTCTTCTCTATCAATATTAAAACATGCTGCTGCCTAGATAATATGTAGGGATTATGTACTTGGAATCACCTAGGTAAAAGATTTCAAGGACTGGGTCGTATTACTACCTACTTCACTGCCTCCTAAACACAGAAAATTAAAAGTATTACCGAGACCAGTATTACACTTACATACCTGGTTACCTGTTCTATATTGCAATATGAATCAAGGACTCACGGGTCATTGAAGCCAAGATAATTATCGCATTACTATTTCATCAGCTAGGTATAGGACCAGAAAAGGGGGATATGGTTGACCCACATCACGATATTATTAGGGAACCCCACCAATCAAATCTCGATATCACCACTCTAGCACTTCAACTTCATACGTTTGCCTAGACCTACAAACCTCCCGTATTAAATGGCGGATCATCTAAATGATAGACTAAGGCGAAAAAAGCCCCTGCCTCAAAACCCGATCGTAGCGGCAATTACATTGTGGTTCCAATCTAGCACACTAGCGCAGCAGCAGCAGCAGGACCTCAACGACCTCGTCGCCCAGGCCCCGAAACGATGGACCGTGTACGAGCCAATGGTCTTACTACCCGCAGGCTCCTTCGGGACTGTGACGTGGAAACAAATCCTTTCATCACCGTCCGGCGAGGACGTTGACGGACTGTGGGTCCGGGTCCTAAAAGAAATCTCGAAGCGGACCGGCGGAGGCACCCCCCTCACGCATCTAGCCGTCAACGAGGGGATCCCGGCGGTCCTCCAGCACAAAAGCGCCGCGGAAGAACGCAGTAGTAACGGGGGCACTGGAGTTTTTTGCCGGGATGATGGAGGTCGAGCGTCGGATAATATACTGCGTAGCCCGACCGGTCTCCGGATCCTCCATGGGGACTTCGGCCCCGCTTCTTCCTTTCCTTCTTCTGTCTGCGATGCGACGCCGGGACCGGGACCGGGACCGGACGCGGACGACTTCGCGCGCGCGTTTTGGGTCTCGACGCGGCAGAACGGCGTCTTCCAGACGTGGGCGCCGCGGTGGACGATGTTCAGCCGCGGCAACATCAAGGAGAAAGCGCGGCTGCTGGACTTCCACAGGAATAGCACGGATAAAACGACGACGGCGTGGGAAAACGCGTGGGCGGTCGATCTCTACGCGGGAATCGGTTATTTTACCTTCTCGTATGCGAAGCTGGGCATGCGCGTGCTGTGCTGGGAGCTAAATCCCTGGAGTGTTGAGGGTTTGCGCCGAGGGGCGGTGGGCAATGGGTGGTCTGTAAAAGTCGTGAAGGGGGAGGATGAGCTCACGCTGCCTATGCATGAATTGTTTAGGGGCGGGGAGAGGGTTGTAGTATTCCTTGAGGATAATGGTCATGCTGCGCGGAGGATTAAGGAGTTGAGTAGCCTGAATATTCTGCATATTAATTGTGGTCTGCTACCTACTAGCGATGCCTCTTGGAGGGACGCTTGGGGTATGGCTGTGCAGGGCGAAAGTGACGAGGCATGGCTACATCTTCATGAGAATGTCGGGGTGGCAGATATTGATGGGCGGGCAAAGGACATCGAACAATATTTCTTGGATTTGGCGCGCGAGGATGGCAGCCAAAAGACAGCCCACGTAGTACACACGGAGCAGGTTAAGACGTTTGCGCCGGGTGTCTGGCACTGCGTTTTTGATCTGCATATTACACGATCTAGCAGCATACCATAACAGTAATTATTACTTCATGAATCGCATCAACCTCTTCTACCACCAAATTATCGTAAACCCAATATTCCGCTCACCATGCTCCATCCAATCCAGAAATGTTAAGGGGTATCGTCAAATCTCCAGACTCTTTCAACCGCTTCTCCTAAACTTGCTCGGGATGTTCTGTTCTACGATAGCCATCTTGTTGAGCATCTCGAGCCGCTCTTCCTCATCCTCCATCATCTCATGCTTCTTGAAATGTTCGATATCTTCGGGGTGGGTCAGGTCCTCCAACCGGGTATTCTCATCGTGATATTTTTCCCAGTGGTGGATTTCGTACTCGTATTCATCGTCGCCGTGATGCCCGGGCCCCATGCCTACGTCTGGCAGCGTGTTGCCTCCTTCGATAAAGGCGACGAACTCGTCGCGCGTCACGTAGCCGTCCTTGTTGGTGTCGAGTAACTGTAACAATTCGCGCTGGATCTCGTCGCGACGTGATTGCGGTACATTTTTATTTGACTCGTCCATCAGCCCGTATGTTCGTAGGATTTCCTCGGCTTCCCAATGGCCATCGGCGTCGTAGTCGTGGAGGACGAAAAAGGACGAGGCGTCAAAATCGCTGATGTGGTGCTCCTCTACGAGATACGTGTTAGCGATTGGGTGTTCTGAAACATTTCCGAGAGCCGAGATGGAATAGCTTACCGGCCATGTGCTTCGTCATCCAGCTAGCGTTCTCATCCACCATTGGCTTTTGTGATCCGCCGCTGTGGTCGCTGTGGTCGCCGTGGGCGAGGACTCGGCAAACGAGGCCGGCTGCTACCAATATCGCGGAATACATCTTGATTTGGCTGAGTAGTTTCAGTCCGAGGAAGCACTAGTAATCCTAGATCAAACAGAAGCGAAAGGAATGGTAGAAAAGGACGGGCAGTTCTTTGAACATGAAGGACAAGGGAGCGTCCAATGTCAACATCTAGATCACCTGGTCAATGGATGGAGATGCACAGATCTGGCCTAAAATAAGCCCGCCAATGGCATGTGGTCAAAGGGATAAGGCGCCCAGATGAGATCATCGAGCCCCCCAGCTTCCAAGCTTTTAGCTTCTGCAGGGAGCTGCAGGGGCCGTCTCCACGCTACAATTTTAGCGTCTGTAGTCTGGGGCTTCGCTCAGGGGTACAGGGGTCCCTCTTAGTGATCGCCAATTTATTCGTCACGTCAACATCGACCTCCGAATTCGTTCTGAACTTTGGCTCATCTTCACACAATCTCTGGAAATGAGTCGCACGCTGGAGCCTACGCTCCTCTCCCTCCTACCGACCTACTCCAAAGACCTACCCCAGCCTCTCCTCGAGCTCGCGTCCTCCCTGCTCACCCAATCGCGCCACAACGCCGGCGCCCTCAAAGCCGAAGAAGAAGTAGCCCGCGCGTACGCCTGCGCTCACATAGCATGCGAGCGCCTCAAGATAACCCTCGACCTCCCGCCCATCCAGCCCCGACCTCCCGTGCCGCCGCGCATATACAAGCGGCTGTACACCCACCTCGATAATGTGCTGCCTCAGAGTACCCTGGGAAGAGCGAGCCGGGTGCGGACCCCGAGCTCCAAGATCCGCGAGTCCGGCATATTCGGCAGCGGCGGGCGCGTTCCCTCCCGGGGGACGCCGAGTAAAGACGAAGCTTTGGCGAAGTTTCGATCACCGACGACTGGCAGGGGAGATGGCACGCCGACGAAGTCAGCGCGCAAACCACCGCCGCCCTCGAAGAAAAAGGGGGGAGGGCCCGTAAGCGCTTTACCGGCCTGGGTTCGGCCGACCATACAGTTCATGTGTAAGGAATTGGACGAAGAGCGCATAGGGCGGACCGTGCTTGCCGGCATGCAGACGATTGCCGCGCCGCATGGGAAGCAGACCAAGGACGAATGGGTCAACGGACACCTGACGGCCTTGCTCGCGGGCGTGTATTTTCTCGTTTCGTCGCAGTTGTACGTGCTTGAACGGGGCAAGGAACTAGACGATCCGCAGTATATACGAATACGCAAGGGAATCCTGAAGGTCTTAGGACAGGCGCAGGCTAACGTGGACGTCATCGGTATGGACGAGGACGAACTGTGGATCGGCTGGGCCGACATCAAGTCGAGGGACGTCGACGGCGCCGTCGCCAAGGTCGTCGAAAACGGGTGGCAGAAAGAGGAGTGGTTCGCGGGTATCAAGCATATGGTGAAGGAGCCGAAGGACGCGGAAGAAGTAGAGGGCGAGGACGAGGAGATGGAAGATGCCGACGGAAGACCATTCAGCGAGAGACTGCATGTGCAGAGGGGCGACACCATGCTCCAGAGCAGGTGGGACATGACGGAGCAGAAGAGGGAAGAGTTAAGGGCATGGAAGGAGAATATGATGAATATGATTAGCGAGATCGAACGATCGAAAACCTCAGAGATGGAAATTGATGCCGCTTGAGCAATCGCCGGAGGAAGTTATTTGATGGGTGAGGCAGCAATCACCTGGGGAGTATTATATATACCTATAAACAGCCACGGTAATCTGTCCTTACCCATGAAGTTCCGCAGTTTACTTCAGTGCTAAGCGGAAAGTCCCAGAACCGGAGTTCTTCACACAATGGACAGGTACCCAGCCCGCTTTCGCGAGGTCGACCATGTCCGAACATTTGAATACTTCCCCAAGCTCCCGACCGAGTTACGCTTGCTAGTGTGGAAGCAATATGCCCTTCCAAAGGGACCTATCTTGTTCGTCGGCTCCCGCTCACACTCTGTCAGTGGCAAATTTGGTGGTTTAGCCCAGAACATCATACGAGTGAACAGAGAAACGCGGGCGTCGGTCTTGGGGCGTCGGGAATGTTATATCCTTGCCGCTGATGAATACAACAGCCGCAAGATCAATACTGGACCTATCGTCCGCACCATCCTCCATGGAACTGATAGGCTCTGCTTCATGGGGCAAAGATTTCACGGAGACGGTGCTAAGCATGCTTTCTATGGAATCTGCGGCAGATACGTATTTGTAGACTGGGAGAAGGATGCCTTCCATTTGCCGCTATCAGAGTGCTACAAACCTTTCCCCTATCATGGGCTTTGCTCGCGTATTCAGAACCTCGTTGTTCCTATCCTCCCTCAAATACCAGAGGGGAGATACGATGTCTTGCTATTACGTCTTGACAGTCAACTAAGGTCCGTGCGTACGATAGTTTTCGCAATCGATCCTAGACAGTGTGAAAACGAACTTCCGGATTGCCTTATATTAAAAATATTGACATACAACCACAAATACATAAGAAGATCCCCTTACATCCAGGGGTTCGAGTTTGGATTCATTCCGATTCCCCTTCCACACAGTCTCCGCATGAGGTTCCAGGATGACCGCGAAGGCTACGCGAATGTTGAGGGTTGGCATCGGAATGTCCTGATTCCTTGGACGAAGGAGTTTATTAAGCACACCAAAGAACGAATCGCTACTCTCTGCGGGAGACATGTCGATGTCCGCATAGCAGTATCTCCCTCATCTCCAATTCCACGTAGAGAAGAGGTTATTTCTGGTCCTATTTCTTCCTTGGGGGAATCAACGCGCCCTCTAGCTAGCAATCAAGCAAATCTGGATATCGTTGGATTGGGAATCAGTGTACGCGGAGCCTTTTCAGTCGCAAGTCTTGTGTAGCCTTCATAACATTATCACTCTTGG
Source organism: Hypoxylon sp. FL1150 (assembly GCA_022495205.1). Classification (NCBI taxonomy): domain Eukaryota; kingdom Fungi; phylum Ascomycota; class Sordariomycetes; order Xylariales; family Hypoxylaceae; genus Hypoxylon; species Hypoxylon sp. FL1150. The sequence goes on from MU376166.1 coordinate 284,980, forward strand.
CTACCCGTATGTTTGCATGGTCTTCTTGTGATGTCTTGTTGCTAGTGGTGCTTAATGTTATTTGAAAGTGGAAAGCTACCATGCATTTGCGCGTTTGCCTAGGTATCTCTCACGGCCAGCCCTTCTCCCACCAAATTCGTGTCCTCGAAGATTAGTGACATGCGCGCGTTTCTTCTTTCTTCTTCAAGTCCTAGCTCCAGGCTAAGAGCTCGATGAAAAATAAAAGGTAGTGATGAGACTCACCCAGTGGGTGCTTTTGTGTTCCAAAAATTGTGAATGCAATGCAATGATGAAAAGAGGCCAAAAATTAGCATGTGGATATTCCCCAATATAGCTACCCCCCGTGCCCATGCTGCAAGCACATATCCAAAAGGAGGAGAGCATGAAGAGAAAGAAGAGAGCAAAGAAGAGAGAGATTAGAGACGCGGTCGGGTCTTAGGTACCTAGGTGGTTGTTTTTCGCGAAGCAAAGGCACGTGTCTGCTGTCTGCTGTCTGCTGTCTGCGGGTGTTGCGGCGCAACAGAGTGGTTGAAATGCCTGTTCACAGGCCATGTGGAACATCCTTCGGATAATCACGATAGCGCTAAATCACGGGGTAGATTTGACTACATGTGCTCTTGACAGGTAGGAGGTAGTCCCGTGATTCAGGGCACTCCAAGTCAAAGTCTTTCACCTCGTTACTCTTAAGCCTCGATGACAGCAAAAGGTCAAGATATCTACCTTCATTCACAATGCCTTTTTACTCATACAATACTCATCGCACTGCCTACCAGGTAGGGATACAATAGTAAGTTCAAATCCATTCTACAGTTCATCTGCTCATCAACAGAACAGGCATTCTCATCACCCAAGCTCGCTTGCTCGCATCACCATCTTCTTCAAGTCGTGGCTCTAGGCCACGAACTCAATGAAAAAAAAAATTAGAGAATCACCTTATAGGTGCTTTGGGTTCCAAAAATTGGCATGATGACACCCCAAGTGCCCATGCCAATGACACATCTTCGAGAATTATCCAAAAATGGGGGCGCATGAGAAAAAAAAAAGAAGAGAAGAAAGAAAGAGAGGAACAGATGGGAGGGCGGGGTGTGTCTTAAATAGACCTTTCCCGAGGCCACGTGGGCGCGTAATCAGCCGGCGCTGCTACGCGACGGCGCTACTGGAGATGATACACTGTGAGGGTACTACCTAACTGTTTCTAGGCGGTCAGTTGCCTACGGATTATCTTCCCGAGGTAGTACCTACCTCATCATCATTAGTACGCTACCTGTTATGCGGTACTGATCCTGTGGAGAGGGCCTGCTGATCGAAGGTTCTACCAAGTTCTACCACGTAGCGGTCCCCCAGCAGTCTCTTACTACTACTGCTGCTGCTGCTGCTGCTGCTGCTGCTGCTGCTACTGCTGCTGCTGCTGCTGCTGCTACTGCTGCTACTGCTGCTATTGCTGCTATTGCTGCTAGATTATATCTTCAACCACGCCATCCCCAACGAGGGACCAGGATCAAAATCCCTAGGTCACTGAAAATTGATCTTGAACCCTCGTGTATAGTACGCCTTTACTAGTTTAGAATCCATAGATTAGTAGCTACCAGTACATATAGTGATCAGTCTAAGCCCCCTTTCCAGTGGCCATTTCCATGTTCTGTAGAGTCTTCAAGCTTACTTGCATTTTTCTTCTTCAAGTCATAGCTCAAGGCTAGGAACTCAATGAAAAAAAAGGTAACGGGAATCACCCAGTGGGTGCTTTGGGTTTCCAAAAATTTGATGGAATGTATATCCAAAATGGGGGGTATGGGAGGAAAGAAGGGAAGAAAAGAAAGCGGGAGATGGGTGGTGGACCACGTCTTAAATAGACGTTTCTGGGGGCTCGAGGGCGCGTGATCTGCCGGCGTTACTACGCGACGAGGTGCTGAGTCGGCTACGAAATATCCTCCCTACCCAAGTAAGTAGGTAGCCGAGTAATCATAGGTACTACCTGTTCTACAACAGACACTTATCCTCCTGCCACTTGAAGTGTTCAACCACGTCCCTCTCAAGCCCTAACGAGAGCACAAGTTCAAAATACCTAGGTCACTCAAGACCGACCCCAATCTATCATTTACGAAAATTCTTTGCTCGCCACATTCATCAGTTTGTAGCTACTAGGAGGCATAGGTACCGGTAGATAGGAATAAATCTAAGCCCCTTTTCTAGTGACATTCCCATGTCGTAATATATGCCATCAGGTAGAGACACACATACCAATCCAAAAAGGTATATTATCCAAAATGGAATAGCATGGGAGAAGAAGAGAAAAAAAAGAAAGTGGAAGTTGGGTGACGGGCTAGCTCTTTTTTGAAAATTTTCCGAGGGCGCAAGGTTGTGTGACCTACCCACGCTGCTACGCGACGGCGCTATTGATGAAGATACATTAGGAGGCTCGTTTTAGGCAATATGTCGCCTGCAAAGTATCCTCTGTATCTCGGAAATCACAGGTAACTAGTAGACCTACCTGGGTAGGTAGGTACTTATAGGTACTCCTGACCAGTCCTGCCACTCGACCACATGTCTCAAGCCCCAACGAGAGCACGAAGCCAAGATGCCTAAGTAATGCAAGACTGACCCTGATCCTCCCCTTACAATACCTTTTTTACTTACCTTAGGTCCCCAAAGTAGGTACCTTACAAGATTTATCCATTCGTAATTGTTAGTGGGGTGATGAATTGAAGCCCCTTTTCTGGGAGCATTATAAAGGCAACCACCTATCGGGCGCCTCGGGTTCCAAAGGTTTTCTGTCATAAAGTTGTTCGTTTGAACTTGGTATGTGAACTTAAGTCAGGGTTTAAAAAATTGTATCTCACACTCTTTGAACGTGATATGTGAGCTTGAGTCATGGTCCAGAAATTAGCATGCTTTCCATCTCCCCCATGCCCATGCTGTGGCACATATCCATAAGGGTATCTTAGACAGACGTCCAAAATGGGGGAGCATGGGAGAAGAGAAGGGGGAAAGAAGATGAAGGATGGCTCGCCCTTATATAGATATTTTCCAAGGCCCGTGATTTGGGGGCGCTTATTGGCATTGCTGTGCAACTGGTACGCTGGTGAATGGTATACATCAATGAATGGTCAATTACTTTCGTACCTCAGACAGATGCTTAAGACTCCTCAATGAAGGGCCAGTCCTCAGGTTAGACGCCTATGAAGTTCTTCCATTCAGGTAGCTATAGCTGCACTTGTCGAACCGTGTCTTACTATTGCATACCGAGACATACCAGGCAGGTGACTTTAGAAGCCCAAATCTGTTTGTACATCATGACCAATATCTACATCTCATTTACTTAGACGCCTAGACAAATAGCCCTGCTACTCGCTAGTTCCCAATAAGAAAAGATAGCCTCTTACATACGTGCCTAAAGCCATGGCAAGTGTACGCGGTCACGATAAGTCAACGTTGATACTACGTACCTGTCTCCCATTTACAATACATTTTTTACTGTACACCAACGACAATCCTGCAACTACCATCTAGCGACCCTTTCTCGTAGCATCTCCGTGTCCCAATGTATCCTGAACCGTCCCGCCCACAGCTCCCGAGTCCGTGAACTGGCGCCCGACAGCGCCGTCCTTAGAGAACGGGCCGCCGATCTTGTCCGCCGTACCGCCCACAGCGCCCTCGGACTAGAATAGTACACAATCGTCAGCAAGAACCGCCATATATACGAAGCGGAAGTGATACTCACAGTAAACGGGTGGCCGATCCGCCCCTCCCTATCGAAGGCCGACACGTCACGACGATCATCTCTATCCCGATCACGATCACGATCACGATCGGCGCCGGTCAGCTTTCCGAGAATGCCGCTGCCGCTTCCGCGGTCCCTGTCATCGCTGCGGTATCTGTCATCGCTGCGGTCGTCCCTGCGTCCGGGCAACACAGAGTCTAGAATGCCGCCGCTCCTGCGGTCCCTGTCTCTGTCTCTGTCGTCACTGCGATCGTCCCTGCGCCCGGGCAGCACGGAGTCGAGGATACCGCCGCTCCCGCGGTCCCTGTCTCTGTCTCTGTCATCACTGCGGTCATCCCTGCGCCCAGGCAGCACAGAGTCAAGAATACTACCGCTCCCGCGGTCACGGTCCCTGTCCCAGTCGCTGCCGCGGTCATCTTTGCGCCCGGGCAGCACAGAGTCGAGGATGCCGCCGCTGGTTCGCGAGCCCTTGTCGGAGTCGTCGTAGTCGCGGTTGCCGCGCCTCATGGTCTCCTCGATGCCGCCGTGCCGCCCGTCGTGCGTGAAGTCGCCCGCGTGTCCGGGTCCGGTTCTAGTGTCGTCCGTCTTGGTGTCGCCCGGGCGGAGGGCATCCTTGAGGGACCCGAGGAGGGATTTGCCTGGGCCGTGGTCTGGGGTCTGTTGTCGAGGGTGGGTTGGTTAGCTAGCTGTGGCATCACTTTCGTTTGTAAGTGCGCTGATGTGGGTATGTATACATTGGATTGGGCAGGTAGTGGAGAGGTTTGAAGAAGAAAAAAAAAAAAAGCGCGTGGATAGAAGGTAGCCTGGTAGAAGTAGACACGTACGTATCCGGCCGCCGCCCCCTTGGGATCAAGATCATCATCTGTTAGGTCGACATGTGGTCGTGCCGCTGCAGCCCCGTAATCGAAGCTTCCGCCTGTACCGCCGGTGGACATGATTGATAGTCTTTTTCTTTTTGAGAAAATCGTCAAATGTTGGGTTTTGGTGATCAGGATTTCGGGCGTATCAGTTAAAAAGTATGTAGCTTGGATTGGTTGTGTGCTGTGGTTTATATAGTTCTGCCCTTTCGGCTTAATAAAGGGGGGCAGGCGTTCTCGTCATGATGATGGGCGCAATGTGACGAGAAGATCTGATCGAATCAACGACCTCACCATGAGCCGCAATTGACGCACTATGGTGATATGCGGCTCATAGTATCCATAATTCGAACCGTATTTGCACCGGTTCATTTCTTCCAGACCTTCACCCCATTCGATCACGAAATCCTCATCTTCCTACCCACGGAATTAGAGTAGAGTAGCCCAGCAGACAAAGTACCTACCCGGGTAGATGTATACCTACCTAAGATATTCGAAGTGGACAACTACCTAGTCTGTAATCTAAGTACGAAACATGATTAATGTTGGTCATCACGAGCAAGACGATTGGAAGAGCGAGGTTTTGATTGTATTTGGACTACTAGTATATAGTATATAGAGCATGTAAAGCTCTACCAAGTAGCCTTCTAACCTAGGTACTTTAGGAAGCACGCACTCGAACTAGTATACTAGTATACTACCTAGTACACAACAGCTTCCCGCTCGCCCAAATACCCCCCATCCCCCTCTCCTCACTCGCCGATCGCCAGCAGGTAATCATTCGCAATTGCCTTGAACCATCGTCCATCCTCTACGTTCTTGTAAACCAAACCTTCGCGCTTCTTCCCATTCATACCGACGCCCTCGGCGCGCTTGAGGAGATCCTCCTGGGTCTTCGCGATCTGGTGGATATTCACGTACCCCAGCACGGGCACGTGCTTGAGACCCAGCTGCTCGGCGCGCAACTCGACCTCGCGGGGGTTCATGTACGCCTGGGCGTCGACGTTGTAGATGGCGAAGACGAAAAAGTCGTGCTCGCCCGCCGCGTACCCGTGGCGGTTGCCGTTCACCGAGGCGCCCACGAGCTCGCCCTGGATCGCCACGTTCTTGCCGAGCCGGTCCAGCTTGCCCGGGAGCCCGTACCGGAGGGCCGCGGCCCAGAACCTGCTCTTGGGGTCCGCCTCGCTGAGGTCGACCTTGCGGCTCGTCACGCCGACGCGGCCGTTGGCCATGTCCGCCTTGCGCGCGGTCTCCGGGAGCGTCGGCAGCGACTTGTAGTACTGGCAGTCTTTGCGCACGAAGTACACGGTCATGGAGCTTCCGTCCATCTTGACCGACTCCTGGAAGGTGGCCTTGGCGTACTTGTTGGTGAAGAGTGTCTGCACGTTCTGGACGCGCTCGATGCCCGTCTTGGGGAAGAAGACGGGCGCCTGGCCTAGCGAGGTCGCGGCCTCGCCGGGGGCGACCTCCCACTTCTGGACGCCGAGCTTCTCAGCGAAGCACATGTCCGACAGCGACTTCTCCTTACCGGCATCGCAGATGTCCTTAACCTCGGGGAAGGCATCAACCTTCAGGACGACGCCCTGCGAGATCTCGTACGTGCGGTTTACCATGATCGACTTGACGTGGATCCCCTTGGCACCTTTGAAGGTGGTGACGCCGGTGTGCACGGGGTTGTGCAGCGGTTCGTAGCGCTTGTCGGCCGCGGGGGGCGGCAGGAACGAGTCGATCTCGAAGAACAGCACCAGCTCACCTTTGGCGAAGGCGCCGGTGCGGACGGCGCAGGTCCAGCCATCGATTACGGCCATTTGGAACTGGACGCTGCCGGGGACCGGGCGGAGGTCCGTGATTCGTCGGAGGGTGACGAGCTTGCGGGCCATCTTGGTGAGGAGACGGTTCCTTGGGGGTTCTACGTGTTATAGAATTGAAGCCAAGTTGAAGTGATACAAGCTGCAAAGAAAGTCCTTAGGTGGGCTTGAACGGGAGATGTAGGTAGACTAGTTGTTGAAGCGTCTGTCTTGGTGAAAAGGGAAAGTCCTTAGGTTCGAACGGGAGATATAGCGAGACTGGTAGCTCAAGCAAGGTGAGAGTGGTAGGCAACGTAAGGTACTGCCGATATCTTCCTGGTAGTTAGAGCAATGTCTCGACGACCCTGCTTGACTTTTGAAACGAAGAAGGCGCAGTTACTTATCAAGCTACTTATAGCAGTAAATCGCCGTAGGAATCTTGAGTAAGCTTGTAGCTGAAGAATGCCAAATTAGTATATTGCAACAGCAAGAGAAATAATACGGAATAGGAGCTCACTTCATACGGATCCGTAAATCAATAGAATTTCGAGCTCTCGAGGCCTCGAGGGTTGAAAGTATAGAGGGATTCGAGGCGAGTGAGTCACTCCGAGATAGAGTTCCGAGCTTTTTTATTCGTTTCGTGGAAAGGGAATTCAGCTGAGCTTTAATTCAAAAAGGAATTCTATTGGCAGGTCAGTAGGGTTTAGCTGAGTCGTTCAAAGCTTTGACCGCAAAGTCAAGAACCAGCAACGCTGGACAGAAGACTATCCATGCGAGTAAAAGACATTGTATGCAAATGAGGTGTGGAGAGAGTATCGCGAGCAACCCTTGTGGAGTAGCTGCAAGTTATGAAAGAAGGAGGACTTGAAAGTAAAGCATTCACCAGTGATCACCTAACAACTCAACATCCAGTGACCAGTACGCACCTAAAGGGGTTGATGTAAGTGAAATCGCATATATCATTCAGCCAGAGAACAATACGCACAATATCAAGCACAAGGGGTAGGATACATACTTGTCAGATAGGTACTCGAGTAGAGATCCATGGGTAGCGTACACGAAGCAACCATAACCGCACCAACTCCAACATTCTGAAAAGCTGTGCGAGCCCTACTATATCCGGCCACTAATTAGACAAACACCCGAAGAACGATAGCAAGTGATTTACAAAAGCAACATTACGATGTCCAGTCCTCTTTAAGTTTCCCTCCTATAATACATGGAACCGTACTTGCATGTACGCCTGAAACGAGCCTCTGATGCCGCTTAAACGCCAAAATGATTGGGGATCTACCTAGGTACACCACCTCGCAGTAGAACGTAGGAAAAGAAGTCTTCGACTCAAGACACAAAAATCAAACAGCACTGTAGCCTCCACGGCTCCCACTTCCCTGTACCGTGTTAAGCACTCTCCTAGTCCAGTCCTTGAGGAGGTACGGGATATCGCGGATAGTGTCACCATGCGGCAGGAGATCCCAGCCACGGGCTCCGTAGCGGTTGTAGTTGAGCCAGGAACCAAAGATGAGGTAGGCCGCGGTGCCGACGAAAACACTATATTAGTTAGCATATTGTATCGATACAGCAAACGGGGGGCAAGTACTTACAGAATAACCACCCACGTAAAGAACCCCCAATGCGAGCTAGGCTGGTCATCAGATCCGCCGTCCTCCCTCTTCTCACACGCGTACTTGGACAGCCAGGTTAGGCGCAAGACGTCAATATTAGAATTCTCGTCCAGAGGTTGGTAGCTGTTAAAAATCAGACTTGGGTCATTCCCAATACCCAGCTGTACTTCCTTCGGCGTCTCATCGTCTCCATCCCCATCTCCATCACCGCCGTCGTTGTCCTCAGCCCGGTACAGCAGCGGATTCGTCGACCGACTGTCGAAGGATTCCTCGCCCTCGGCCGGGTCGTCTCCGTTCTCGTACTTGTCGTCCGCGGGGTTCCACTCTCCCTCGGTGCCGTTGCGCTTCTCGTCGCACACGAACTCGATGATGGTGCGCTGCGGTCGTTTCACCATGCTGGGCGTCTTGTAGAAACCGCCCTTCATCACCACGCGTACGCCTTCCTTCTGAGAGTCCGCGTTCGAGTCCGACGTGCTGAGGCGCGTGACTTCGGGGTCCAGGTCGAAGCCTCCGTGGTTCTTCAGCTCCCCCGCGAGCGGAAACGCTTCCTCGAAGTCGTCGCCTCGGCGTCTGATGGCGCAGGCTAGAAATACGGATACTAGTAAGCATTTAACACATTGTGGAAAAGAGTGGGTTACGCACCTCGGGAGCCGTTGGGGCACTGCTCGTCTTTCTTCGTGTCGCTGCTCTTCTTAAGAGGGCGGCAGATGTCAACGGTGTAGGTGGTGTTGTAAGCAACGCCTTCGATCAAGTGGCTCATCACGACCGAGTGCGGGCCGCCTAGGGAAGACAGATCGAATTTCTGCCCGCCGGCCTGGATATGATCGCACCACAGCATCGCTGCTGTGGGGGTAGCGAGTAGGAACGATAGAAGCAGTGTGGCCTCTGCCGCGTGTATCTTGGGTAGTCTCATTGTGGATGGACGTGTCGCTGACGCGATCGGGTCTGTCGGAGAGGCGCGGGGAAGCGACGCGTGTGTTTTAGGGTACCACCAAGATGTGAGTTTTAGGAAAGTCTGAGGTTAATGTCGATGCTTTGATGCGACTAGAGAGGGAGTAGGATTTCGAGGTCGGAGGTCACGGTCGTCGATGGTTAACGGAAGGATGATTACGGCTTAATGAACGGAAGAATGGAACGCCGTCGAAGCCTGGAGCGAGTCAAGATAAGTTTAGACAAGAACATCAAGTCCGAAGTTCGTGGGAGTGAACAAGCAAGGCTAGGCTTTACATTCGTCACGATACCTGAATCATGTGCCTCGTATGGTATGCCTCGATGCTTGATGCTTGGTGGAAAGAGCTGCTAAAGCTATTCGGGTTCGGGTTCGGGTTCAAGCCAGCTATTAGCTATCGTCATAGGTCCATCGCCTGCAGGGGTATAACTAAGGTTATAAGTACCGATGATTACCTAATCTCAATCTCGTCTGTCAGCATACTAGTAGTAGTACAAGATACAAGATACGTCCTTTTCACGTGACAACCCCCATCTTCGACACTCTCCCCTGTGGATTTCCGAATCTATCACATACATATATATGTAGATACATACACATGCACAAGCTCATATATGCCAGAGCCAACAAGTACAACTCAATACAAGGTTTTGATTTCTATTTACGTAGGCCGATCGCTATCTGGTAGCAGCGATCCAGACCATCTGATATAGAACTATCATCATTCCCATACTCATAACGCCGTGATGATGATGAAAAAAGGGTATAGCGAAACGAAAACCAGAGCCAGAATCGAAAACGCCTGCCATAAAAAGACATATGCCCCATAAATGCTCAAGTCTCCAGGTCCGTTACACCAAGACCATGAACGCCAGACCTCCCCGTGCTGCGTGTAAAGCTCGATGCCGTAGTTTGCCCGTGCCTCATACGTCCTAAGACAGATAGTGCGTAAAAGGCTGCAGCCCGTTTGTATTTTCCATATTTCCTCTCTGGAAACCTGCCCACGCAAATAAAACATCCCGTACAACTCCCCCGACTGCCAGCCTCGGTAGGAGCTAGGATAAGGAGCTCCCCTGGCGAATAACAGGAAAGGGGTTATAATGACACCTCCCCAAGGCTCCCTGCGTGCCTTACTGCATCATTCCGTTCATCCCGTTCATGCCATTCATCCCATTCTGCATGCCCCCCTGCATTCCGTTGGGCATTCCATTAGGCATCCCGTTAGGCATCCCGTTAGGCATCCCATTCTGCATATTCTGCGCCGCCATCTGCCGTCGCTGGGCGATCTCCCGGTTCAACGAATCCTGCGCCCGCTTCAGACAGCCCTGCTTGAACTGTTCATGGACGTCCCGCGGGATGCTTTCAACACCGCCGTACCGCTCAGCGACGCCAGCAATATTTTGCCGGTAGAAGTGGTTCTGCCTCTGTTGTAGGTGTTGCATTAGATAAGCGTTGTTGGCGTTTCTCGGGGGCTGTTGGCCTTGCTGCTGCTGGAACTGCTGTTGCATCTGCTGCATCTGCTGCATCGCCGCCATCTGCTGCGCGGGATTCATGCCGTTGACGGCATTCATCAGGTTCTGGTTGCCCATCTGCTGGTTGCCCATCTGCTGATTGCCCATCTGCTGGTTGGGCATTTGCTGCTGCTGTTGCTGCTGCTGTTGTTGCTGCTGTTGTTGCTGCTGTTGTTGCTGCTGTTGTTGCTGCTGCTGGAAATTATTGATGTGCTGTTGGTACCGTTGAGCAAGTTGGGCTTGCTGGGCGGCATTCATCATGTTAGGATTCGGCATACCCATACTCATCATCTGTTGACGCAGGAACTGCTGCTGGAGGAACTGGTTGGGCATCTGCGGGGTTTGTCCATTGATCATGCCCGTGTTCTGCATCGCTTGCAACTGCTGCTGCTGCTGTAAAATGCGCTGCCTTTGCTGTTGAGCAATCTGAGTAGCCATCATCTGGCTATTCATGGGTTGGTTCATATTCTGATTGCCCATGAGCATCTGGCCCATGTGCGAGTTCTGTGCCATCATGCCCGGTGGCGGACTAGCCTGGGTCATCCGGGGCGTAGGCATGGGTCGGTTGATCGGAGTCCCGTGCGGCATCTGCGGAGTCGCGCTCGGCATGCGTGGCGTGTTCGAAGGATGGCTCTGCTGGCTACCTCTTGCAGACATGCTAACAGCCATCGGCGCCGACATTGGTCCATGGTTTTGCACCGCCGAGGCTGATCTCGGAGGGCTCCCTCCCATGCCAGAGTTTGTCTGCTGCATAGGCACATTGCCAACCATAGGACTCGACATATTTTGCGGTGTATTCTGCCGAACGACAGGCGACGACGCAGGAGGTTGTGAGACTTGTTGAGGGAATCGGTGGGGAGCCTGCGCCGCCATCACGCCATTCGCCATTGCGTTTTGCGTCGGGTGTCCGTGGGAAGGAGTTGGCATCTGGTTCATCTGGGTATTCTGCGGTGATTGAGCTGCTTGTGCCTGGGCCTGGGCTTGCGCCTGGGCTTGAGCTTGAGCCTGGGCCTGTGCCTGAGCCGCCATCGCACGGCGTTGGGCTTCCTGCTGCTGTGCCTGCTGTTGCTGTTGCTGCCGAAGCTGAGCTTGTCGTTGAGCTTCCTCGCGGCGGAGCTTCTCCGCCTCGGCCTGCTGTCGTTGCAGATTCATCTGCGCTTGCTCTTGTTTCTGTTGCTGAAGCTTACGCTCGTTTTCTAGTTGCCGGGCCTTTTCTTGCTCTTTCCTTTCCTGGTGCTGTCTCGCGATATCGGCAAGTACCTTGAACCTCTCAAACCGAGGCACGAAAGAAGCAGCGCCGGATTGTTCGTTGGTATCGGTACCATCCGTACCGGTTTGCACATTGCCCGTGGTAGCTGAACGGCGCTCATCATACGTAAGCATGTACCTCTCTTGGTCCGCGGCCAGTGCTTCATCTGCCGCTCTTTCTGCCACGGTACGCTTCCGAGTCTTCGGTTTGGGTGGGTCATCGGAATGTTTCGTATCAGCCATGCGCTGGAGGAGGTCGATAGTTTCTTCCACGTTTTTCGTGGGCTCTAAATGCAGCGGCGCAGCGGTCGCGAGCAATATCTGTGCTTCTGCGATATATATATCGGTTCCGTCTAACTCCGTCTTCTCGCGCTTCAACTTCTTCGCAGGCGGGGGCATGCTTGCAGCCGTCGGGGTTTGCGGTATCGTAGTTCCGGGCGTGGGAGGCATGATGCTCGAGTCGGCACCAGTCTTACTATCCGCGGAGCCACGCGGAGTTTGCATTTTGATCATCAAATCTACATGCAAGCTTTGAGGTGTAGGGTGAAGCACAACCGTGAAGACTGGTGATTTCGGTGGTTCCTTGCTCTTCTGTGCATCGCCAGGAGCAGGTGGTGCCGGCATATTCTCCTTGTCGGTAGATTTAGCGTCGACAGGTTTTTCATCGGCTTTGGAGCCATCGCTTTCGGCACTCTCTTTGGGAAACGGGGCGTAAGGAGATGGCGTGATGTAAGGGTTGTAGTTATGAATTGAGGATGGCTTGACCGTGTCCGATTTAGATGCCGGACGGGCGGCATCCTTAGTTAGTGTAGCAGTCTTATGATCATGAATCTGGACGATAAGGCAACCTTCGTAGAAAGTAACACCAGCATCATTGAGATCTGGTAGCATATCGTGGGGCAAGGTCCGAGCCTTGACATGGTCCAGGAAGACTTTCATGGGCGACTTATACGGGAACACGCTATCTTGCTGATCGAATCGAAAGTGGTTCGGATGAAGGTGCACGATGAGCGACGGAGGATTGCCGGCATACTTCTTCAAGATATAAGAATCGGTAACCGCTGATTTCCTGTCAGTATAACGGATGATATCACGGGAATACCGGGGATACACACCTTCTGGGCGCGGCTCAAATGACTGTTGCGGTAAGGTATCGGGAGCTAGGGTAGCTGATCTCAAAGATGCATTGTTTCTTTGACCGCGACCCGGGCCTTGGTTGGATGTATCGCGTCGTGACCGTGGCGCGGCGGGCCGATGGGAAGTACCATTAGTACCATTTGCAGTGATAGAATTAGCTGCCTGTTGTTGCTGCTTGGCTACAGCGGGCGGGGGTTTCTTGGCCGACATGCTAGGAGACGGCGATGAAGATGAAGATACGCCATTTGTCTGGATACCGGGTGGCGGCGGGCGTTTGATCTTGGGAGTAGGCGGAGGAACGACGGTGGTGACGACGGGAGCCATGGTTCCGATGGTGTGGTTAGTAATGACTCAAGGTTCTGCGCACCACGAAGCGACTAAGCGACGCCCAACGGGCTGCGACTTGAGACCAAAGGGATCACGTAGCGTTTGTCGTTTACATCGATCGCGAAATGGCTTGGCGGAAAGGATGCGAGATGCGCGCGTAACTAGACGGGGTTAGTAGTGCAAGTATACTTGACTATATGGACATGGGATCGCATTGAGCAAATGAAGCGATGGATGCGACAATTAATTGAAGGGAAACACTCGATAGGATATGAGAAATGCGAGTCCGGAAAGTTTGAAGATGTTCGTTGGGAGATTCTTTGTGTGGGGTCAGTTTTCCACAGTGACGGAACATAGAACTAGGTCCACGGTTGGATTTAAGCCTCATCAACTAATTTCCATACTATTGGTCCCCTGCAGAATTGGCTGCCGGTACAGTGGGTACCTCAAGTCAGGTTAGGTACATACATAACATAGTACGCAAGCCACAGCTGACTGTATTTAGATACTACCTAAGGTATATGTATCTTACTGTCGAAGCATTTACGAAAGACGTCAAAAGGGTCTTTTTTCCGCTGAGGTCATGGTCGAATCGATTTCAGTTTCGGGGAAACCTTCAGTACGAGACCGTGTTAAAGAGGGAAAGAGAGATAGTTCTCTGGAAAATACCTACCTAAGGTAGTCCGATAATACATGGTGCCTAAAGTATGTATTTCGTAGATATGTATCTGTCAACCTCGAAATCCGTTCCAGGTGCATATCAAATAAAAGCATCAAAAATTCAGGAAGTTATATAGGTAGGAAGTAGGTATATTATCTGTACCGCAACCAATTCCAAGCATGCGTATATATGTGATATATATATATATAGGTGGTAAATCATACCCACATCAGCCGTTGTGGAAAAAAAAAAACGTAACCCGACATCTCCAAATTCCATTCGAAACTTGTAAGCCAGCGCAGTCATGTATCGCCCTCATGTCCACATAACAAATTGGTCGCCTTTCCTAGAAGACATTACTCTTTGCCCTGAACCCGGCGGCCCCAATCATCACCAACCCTTAGGCTGTCGACCACTGCCACGCCTCTTCCTCGCCCGACGCGCTCGTCCCGCTGCCACCAGACATCTTTCTTCTTTTCCTTCTTCTCCGGCTTCTCGGTCTCGGACTCGCTATCCGCGAGCCCGCCGTGGCCACCGTCAGCTCCGACCACGAGGATCACGTCGTACTTGAGCCAAGTCTGCAGCTGGGTGATAACGTTTCCGTCGTCGCCAGCTAGAGATTCTTGGAGGTAGATTACCTCGGGCTGTAAGTGGCGAAGGATGTGCACGTGGCCAGCAGGCGTCGTGAACGGGATGATCATGGTCTCCTTTTCCACTAGGGCTAGGGCTTGCGAGTATACCGCATTGAAAGGCGTATTGGCCGTGTTGGAGCTCAACCTAAGACCTCGTATTAGTAACTTTAGATGTTACCTTCTTTTCGAAGTTTTCTTTACGCACAGGGGACTTTTCACTTCCTCGCCTGGTGTGTGAGCCTGCTCATTCCCTATATTTGAAAATGATGAACTCAGAGACGCGGGAGGTAGGTTACCAGTTGACCCTTCAAGGGCAGTTTCTTTGATACCCGGCGCGTAGATCAAAACAAATAGTTTGATCTTGGCGAAATCCGTGTTGCGAGGGATGTGAGAGAGGATAGACTGCAGGTAAGTCAGCAAACCCCACAGCGCCAGCATCTGAGATCAAACAGTGTCATACCGCATGCTCATGGAAATCATCGGCACTGAAATTGTCGACGTTCGTGTCTGCCGAGACAACGATAGCGACGGTCTTGCGTCGCCTGCTGGGGTCTTTGGGTTGAGACGGCGGCGATTTCTCCTTGCGAGCCTCGGCTTCTTCGGACCATGTTTCGTGATCAGCATACGCATTCTTGTCTTCTTCTCGTATAGCAGCTAATGCACTACCCATTGCACTCCCGACTGCGCTCCCAACTCCAGCCATGCTCGCGGCCACCGTCTTACTCGCGTTCTGGAGGAACTGCTGCGGGCTAGGGGTTCGTCGCAGCGCGCCGGACACTTGCGAGCCCCACCCCGCAGAGGCGCCGGTTGCCTCCGGGTGTATATCGCCGACGCCGTAGCTCACATCGTCGCGAGTGGTACGGTTGGTCCCGGGCGGTGGGAGCGGGTCTCGCCCATACGCGCCGTAGGGAGGGTTCTCGCCGTAGTCGGCGTTTTCGTAGTCGAGGTCGGCGGGTTCAGGGTCGCTCTCCTCTTCTTCGTTCTCGTTGCTCCGTTGACTCCATGCCCAGGCTGCGACGCCAACCGTCGCGACGGTAAGGGTGACGACGAGAGGAACCCAGTGGCCCCAGACGCCCCTCCGGCGAGATCTGGACGACTCGTACGACGACGACATTTATTCAGGTAGGATCATCGCAATGTATGCCGAAAAGGCCACGCAGGCGCACGGGGTGGAGCTCAATAGCAACGCGAATCACGACGCAAGTGATGGGTCGCGATCGATGGTATAAAATTACGTAGATTATGTAGGTGGACAGATAAGGTACCTAAGGGAGAGAGGGTCGCCTAGAAGATGGGTTAGAAATGCTGCTCGGGTGGGAGAATAAATCGAAATAATACCTAATGTACATACCTGGATTCGACCTGATGAATGGGGCTGGGCTACGTGTAAATGCTCCGTAGTGGACAGCGGTCAACCCGATGGCGATGGCGATGGCAACGTGAAATGTGCAATGAGGTGGCTGGTCACTTTCTCCGCCGAGGCTCCTTGCAAAACAATTGGCCGGGGTAGCTGGGTAGGTACCTGGAAAGGAGCTAAAGACCTACCTGGTGTTTCCATTGGTTGGAGGGGCGACGCAAGACACGCTACCATAGTACACCGAGGATCGAGTGCTAGGGAGTACATATATGTACCTAATTGGATCTTCACCTTGTTCACCAAGCCCCACCATAATACCATAATCGATAATCGATTCCCATCGTGAGTGACTCAAAGCTTTGGTCCTCTTATTTCATCACTGCCGTATCAAAGGTACGAGAACAAGTAAGCTATCGAGGCTAATATAACAGTACTCTGAATTCTTATAAGGTGTGTTCGATATCTGATGTTTATACAATAAACCCTAGGCTACTACTCTTCACATAGGTCATAGGTACCTACATAACCTAGGTAGACAAAGTAGACGTCTGGTTATCTCTCGCTGCCCCTCCATCCAAGAACCAGAACATCAGCTACCTACCTGGCTTCGGGCTCCTTCCAAAGATGCCCCACGCCGTATCAATGCCTGCCACCGGCCTTCAGGCTCTGATCCTATGTGGTCCCGGGTCTTCGTTCCCGACCTTTACCTCAAACCCGGATGAGAACCCCAAAGCTTTATTACCGATTGCGAACCGTCCTATGGTCTGGTATCCTATCGACTTCTGTTATCGCACAGGCATCACAAGTAAGTCCATCTCTCAGCTTACTGCACTACGATAATAACCCTCTCCATCCTCATTCTCATTTGTATTTGTATTTGTATTCGTATTTGCATATTAATAAATACTGATTTCAGACATTACTCTCGTCTGCCCTCCTTCTGCTGCCGTTGCTATTACCACGGCGTTGAACACAAATCCCTTCCTGACTAGCTTGCCTCATCCCCGTCCAGACCTTATAGCGCCTGAAGGTCTAGACCAAAACACGGGCACCGCAGAGATACTCCGGCTGCCCGACATTCGGGAGCTCGTCACTTCTGACTTTGTAGTACTGCCATGTGATCTAGTCTGCGAGCTCGGCGGTGATAAGCTCTTACAGGCATGGATGGTCAAGGCGGCGAGTCTTCCGGATCTCTTGGGAGACGGTGAACCTCCGTACTGCAATGGCGGGCTAGGTGTATGGTACGAGACGAAGACGGCCACGCCCATCAAAGGAGAGGAGACAGACTTCATTGCAACGACGCCAATGCCTAAGTCTGTAATACCTACGTCCAAGGACTCGATATTGCCGCACCTCTCCTACCTTACTTATTCCATGCCCAAGGATTCGCTAAATGATCTCGTGGATGAGAAGAAGGGTTTCCCAATACGACACGGCCTGCTACGCAACCACCCCAACATCAAGATGCTAACCACGCATCGTGATGCGCACATATACATCCTACCAAAATGGATTCTAGACTTTGTTCAGGAGAACGAACGTCTAGAAACCATCGGCGAAGATGTCATAGGATGGTGGGCAAAGGCCAACTGGGAGACAGGACTCTTCGCCAAACTAGGACTGAGGAAGGTTATCGAAGGTCGTACAGAGAAATCGGACGCGAGCACTTTAGGTGCCGGTAACACCCCCATGACTGAAAGCGGCCTTCTTGAATCTCCGAAAAGAGGGGAACACTACCAGACATCCTCTCCCTCAGACTTCCACAAGGGAGTAACGGATAGAATACTGTCCAAGCCGAAGGAAGCTCTTGTTCCGCCGATTTTGGCATACATTCACCCTTCTCACGCGGACGCCCCGCTGCTCCGTCGTGTAGACACCGCCCAACTTCTCCTTGCGGTGTCCTTGCAGCTAGCCAAACTCCCCTCCGTTGAAGAGGCCGGTTTCGAAGCGGCGTCCCCCTTCGCCCATGCCAAGAAGGTCGCGTACCCCGAAGGTGTCAAGCCCCGGACCACTATCACCAGACAGGATTCGCTGATTGCCGATAACGTGATGGTGGAGGAGAAGACATCGATCAAGGAGAGCGTCGTTGGAGCCAATTGCCAAATTAAGGAAGGGGCTAAGTTGTTCCAATGCCTGCTGATGGACGGCGTGGTGGTTGGCAAGGGCTGCAAGCTGACCCGCTGTATTCTGGGAAAGAGGAGCGAGGTTGGAGAGGGCTCGACACTAACGGACTGCGAGGTGCAAGAGAATCTATTGGTGGAGCCGAGAAGTAAGTTTTTACCCCCATTCTTTCTTTATGTCGCTACAATGTATTGTGATTTATAGACTAGATAACTAACTACGTTGCAGCTGAGGACAAGGATAATAAGATTATGAGCTCCTCTGGATTGGAGGCCAGCGAGCAGGAGATGCAAGAGGTGCTAGATGACTTTGACGATGATGGAGACGACGCCATGCTAGGATAGCTACCTCCTACATAGGAACTAAAGGGATCGTACAGGTGCGGGCCACCAGATAGGTATCTATGGGCCTACTAAGTTGTATCTCTAGATTCGTACCTCCGACCGTCGTCCAAACTGTGATCTTGGCGAATTCGTCCACACTGCATACAAACCAGTATCCTTCTCGGGATGACCTACCAGCTGCCTGCGGTTTCGGGGAATTGATGTACGTCCTTGGCTATGCCTGGTGTTCCGCCAGCCACCGGCACATGGACGAGCGAGATGCCTCGTTTCGCTGAGATCATGATCCTAGACTCGCTCTCCACGTGATGGATTTCGATTGATTGATCTTTTGGTTGACAACTCAGCCTCTTGTACGATGTAATCACCGCCTCTCGTACGATACGATGTCTATCCATTACACGATGTAATGCTTACCCCTTACACGAAGTAATGCAGTATCACTGATGCGAAAATATAATAGGTGCCCGCATGGATGGCTGGCGGACAGTATTCTCCGGTCTCCTGTACCACCTACGCTCACCTAATCCATATTGCTTCTTGTGCTCTCTCGCGATCCATACAAATATTGTGCCCCAACCAGGAGTTTTGCACTTTACTGAAAGAAACTAATCGTACCAAGTCACCTACTCTTCGCTATGGCTGTTCTATCAAAAAGCCTCTCGGCTATTACACTAAACGGCAAGATCTACTACTTCTACCAAGGCCACGATGATGTTGGCGACCTTCGGTACACTGTTTGGGATGGGACCCAGTGGCAAAAGGACTGACAAGCCCCAAATACAGGCATTTCAGCCGGACCATCTGCCGTCGTCCTGAACAGTAAGATCTACTGCTTCCACCAAAGCAGCGACGACAGCGGTAAGCTCTGGTACAACGTCCTGGATGGGGATCAATGGAAAGGTGATCAACAAGTCCCCAAGTCAGGTCTATCGGTCGGGCCCTCTGCCGTCGTCTTCAACAGCAACATCTACGTCTTTCACCAGGGCATGGGCAACAGCGGCAAGCTCTGGTATGACGTTCTGAACGGAGACCGCTGGGAGGGCGACCAGCAAGTCCCCAGAACAAGCCTATTGGCGAGTCCGTCCGTCGTCGTCTTCGACAACAAGATCTACATCTTCCACCAGGGCGGCGGCAACGACGGGGCGCTCTGCTACAACGTCTTCGACGGGAGCAGCTGGAGAGGCGATCAGCAGGTCTCCCGAACAACGCTGTCGGCGGGACCGTCTGCCATCTTTTTTAACAACGGGATATATTGCTTTTACCAGGGCGGCGGCAATAATGGGGAGCTATGGTATGACTCTCTCTTTGACGGGCAGTGGACGGGCGGAACACAGGTGCGCTTTAATTAGGACACTATGACTAAGGATCTAGCTAAGGTCCATCTCACTCTCTAAATACTTTTTACGTCATTTCTTATTTTTGTAGGACTACCAACTTGTAACTGGTCTATGTTTCCTCGCTGAGAAGTTCCAGAACGTTTAAGAATAACAATATATTGCAATTATTATCGTACAAATAGCGTGGTTTCGACGAGAACGAGGAGAGTGACTCTCGCAGCGGTGAGGAATGCCGCGAGAAGAGTGGCGGATCGTATGTCGAAATCCGGCGGTGGTGAGTTTTAGACGTCCAACAAGTGATGGAAAAGAGAAGACACCGTTAATATTTAAAGGTCTTGAAAAAATATGTAAACCGAGGAGACTTGCTGGTTATAGATAAAGTAAGAACGTATGCTTATTGTCTTACTGACTAAGGGAATCCTCCGGGCACGGTCCTGAATCGCAATTTAGAAAGCTTCACAAGTTCAGAGACCCTGATTCCGGAAAGGTAGCTCGGCTCGCGGGGTGTATCTTTGACGTGGATCCTCTCAAGTCTATTAATTACCTACTTTCATGCTTCTCCTGCGTCTGTGGTCAACTACATGTGATATTCAACGGGTATCGCTCATGTGGTCTGATAAAAGGTAGGTCTTATAATCCCCATACCATCACGAACGCCTCTCCCCCATCCCCATTCTATATATTACTCAAATACTAAGAGCGGCCGATTATAACACGACATGGCTCTATCCCGAATGATGCTGGCACCTCAAGTGATTCCAGCTTCCCGTTGACGACAGAGTAGGTATCTTACGATGACTGGCCTCTGCGCTTCAGCCACAAGGAAGATGCTAAGTTCCATGAGAGAAGCCCGCCGAATACCTCCATGCTGAAGGTCCCTTTTTGGACTTAACATGTCTAGGTGTTATCTCCCACGGGACTGCCGGCATCGGCATCGGGGGCATCAAGATAATGTGCGATGGCCTTGCGCCCACAGGCTCGAATCCTCTTCGTCTCTCTCCCGAGTAAGCAGGCTGCATTTTCTTTCGAGCCGTTTGCACTCCAGTATCCGCAAGTGAAGCATGCACATTATCATATCTCGGGAGATTGACTTGATGAATCTTTCAAGATGACCGTAATCACCTTGATTCCAGATTGGGATGGCGTGTTCGATGGTCGATAAGTCACTGTCATGAACCCGCCCGTTCATATTTGAGTCTGGTGGACGTCACGCTTCCACGTCGTTTGCGGATAGATCCGAATGGCCCAGTATTGGCGACAACTTGGAATGGTTATCAACATAACTGCCATTTAGGAGGAACCGCTCCCGCTCGTCAACACCATCTTATGAGCGTTCTTGATGTGCAGCCCGAAATGGTCTACGCGGCCGTAAGATTTAAACTCTCGATCGCAGCCCGGCTGCTGGCAATGCCACTGTCGGCCCATGCCGTGCGTGCTTTTTCGGTGTCAACTTATGGCCTTCGCGCAGCTGAGGGCTTTGCCGCAATCAGGGCAACTTAAAATACTGATCTGTTTCGGCCATACGACCAAGGACAATTCGAGTTTAGTACCTTCAGGTCATTATATGATCCACGGTGCTGAATATCAGCAACGGTGGTGCGAAGCAAAGGAAATCAACTCACTTCTGTCTATTCTGTGCAGTCATTGTTGATGATCTGCCACTCTGCCAGGGAATGAAGGCTGCCGGTTCGTCGTCACTGTCATCGCCGTTATCGCCGCCGCCGCCGCCGCCATCGTCATCATCGCTATCGTCCATGAACCCCTGCAAAGAGGGTATCGTCTCTTTTGCACCGGACCCGTGCAACATTTTTATACCCCACAGATATCCCGTGAGAATGCCCTGAGCTTCCGGGTTCAAGGTAGGTACAGTGTTTGAACCCATGATTCGTTTCAGCAGAGAACAGTGAAATATCGATCACAATCGATAATCCAAGTCACCCACAGAGCCCAAAACACATCAATACACACAAAGTAAAGTTTGCCATTGAGAAGGCAGACTGTGAGAAGTTCTTATAAGTATGGGTGGTTGGTCTGAGCACCGTAGTCCCGTGGATAGGACGTTGAGCCAAGCCGCCCCTGAACCATGACTTTGGTGTGTTTAAATCATGGCAATCCCACGAATGCGTTTCCATATCTCCTTTACGATGGACTGCTTGGCTCTAAACCTTTAAATACCAACATCAACTGCTTTTTCGACAATCTACTCAGATCATAAACCCTATCGACGGCCGGGAGTCGTCATTGCAGATTGGAACCAATCCGGCTTACTGCACCTGCAAGCAGTTATGAGCTACGACTGGCGAGACTAAAATAGCAGGCATCACGGTCGGAATTGGACAATGTAACGCTATGGGCCTGCCCAGCTCTAAAAGCAGGTACATACGTAGACGTGGGCGATCTCACCTTGATCTAGAGGAATATCCCGCTATCCTGGAAACAGATAAAGTTCGCGAGCTCAGCTGGCGACGATTGAACTGAGATATCATATCGTAAAGTTGAAAGTCAACTGCATCGACAACTAACAACGTCGTTAATCGAGTGATGATGAAAATGAAGATGAAGTATTTATCTCATTTTAGACGCGACATGAACCTAACCAAGATTTAAGCCGAGTAAGAGCTGCGCCCTACGGGTTTGGATGCAGCGCAGCCGGCGCGCCCACCAATAACATGAGGTCGTCATCGTGGCACAGTTAAGCATATCGACGTGGGAGCCGGGGGGGTTGATCTCTTCTGGGATTAGATCGAATCCTTTGCACGCTCGGCGATGCAACATGATGCCCTCGTTTCGAGGCCTTACGAGACGACCTGAGCCGACCTTGACGTGAGGGGGCCTCGTGGTAGACATGGGTTATGTTATTGCTACTGCTACCCAAAAAACCAAGGAAAACGCCCCCAAGATGAAAGGAGGTAGGGAGAAGGTTTCTCTTTATCGCCTCCCACATACTCTTTCTGCCCAGGTACTCTTTATCCCTTAGAAGTTGGGTGTGTTCTGTGCTGTTCGGGAATGTATTTCATCGACAACAGCGTATCAAATCGGGCTCCCTAGTCGCTCCGCGTGTGGCGACTGCTCTAGCAGATCATGAACGGAAACACGACAGGAGAGCCGTATAAAGGGATCCCGTGTCCGCATTCGGACGGAAAGAATACGGTAGTGTGCTGGATCTGTGCCGAGAATGGCTTCTCGGCCCAGAGCGAAAGAGGCTCGGCAAGCCCGGTGGACTTTGAGAAGGATACGTTCATCGTGCTGGATAACCCGCCGTTAGAAGTACTTCCGCCCGCCGAGGGCATCGAAGTCGGCGCGCAGAGTCCTTATCCCGGCATAGAGGCCATATCCGGCCCGATTATACAAAAAGGCCGTTGGAGTGCGGCCGAACCGGACCAGAGAGATTCCGCTCCTAGTCGGCGTCGGCCTACTGTATTCGGATTCCGGAGGAGATGGTTTTTGATGGTTATGATAGGATTGCTGGTGGTATTGCTCATGGGGGTAGCTATTGGCGCGGCAGTTGGAGTGACGCAGAGCAAACACTCTACCGACACCCAGTAAGTAGCCTTCATGAGTTCTTGATCTTAGAAGAGGCTTGCTAATGAAACAACCTTTCTGATAGAGGGGCAGTAATACTACCGGGAGCATCAACAGCGTCGTCGGAAACATCATCGGCGACGTCGACAATGTCCGCACCAGCAGCAGCGTCATCATCATCACCTACATCATCGTTATCATCACAACAATCAACATCGACCTTACCAACATCATCAGCATTAGCAGCAGCATCGGAAACTTCACTAGCAACCTCATCAAAAACTTCAATAGCTGCCATAACCGAAGAAAACCCAAGTAGCACTACCACATCGCCAATCCTAACACCGACTAAGCCCGCATCCGCCGCCACAGCTACGACGACCGTTCTTGTAACTGTAAGTTGAAGTTCTCACAATGTTAAGGGGTAGAAATGTATCTCTCGTTAGCTTCATCTATGATGAACCATCGGCAGAGATGAACAAACCATAAACACCTGCTAACCCTAACTCCTTCAGCCGCCCGTCTCAACCCCCGACACCGATACCGTCACCCTCATCGCCACACCCACGCTCACAACCACGCCCACAACCACAACAACAATAAGCCCCACCACCTCGACAACCTCAACCGCGGAAACCGCCGCCTCCACCCTATTCCCCGCGCAGTCCAACGGGTACTGCTTAGGCTATGACGGCGCCACGTACACGGATCCGTCGACTGGATCCCAGTTCCGGATCGAGTGCGACGCGGCGCACGAGGGCAAAGACATTACGAACCCGGAAGCCGAAACGATGGAGGACTGCGTGTCGCTGTGCGCCGACAACTCGCGGTGCGTGGGCGCCATCTGGTACAACGTCGGGCCGCAGGGCACCGATCTGAATTACTGCTGGCTCAAGAGCTCACTGGACGATAGCGACATACGGGATACGCCGGACGCGCAGTCGGTGGTGCGGTTATAAAGTATCAAGGGGTAAGGGGCTGGAGGAGCTGGATACTGGGATAGTGAGAAGTATTAATGATTAGGAATGGGACCGTCTCATGTAATATATTAGGTAGGTATATATAGCAACACATGTATCCTCAGATCAACAGTAATACTTGAACCATATCAACTTCCATACAGAATATAACCCTCGAGCTCAACTACTCATATTTAGGTTTCTATGCCTTGAGCAATTCTCCGCCCTTGAATATTGTTGCCAAAGCCAGGCAGTGTTTATCTGCATCTAGGTACCTAAATAGTCTTAAATTAAACCTTCATCTCCCTATAGGGGGTTTACCTCGCGCAAAAATACTAAAAACATACAACACCAGGGATTCGCCGGTCGTCACCGACCCGACTACTAGTCCGGCGGTATCTGGTTTATCCGATGTGGGAGAGCGGACGGGATCCCGAGTTTTCCAGATCCTATGGTCGTATGTGCCAGTATCGTATGCTATTCCCGTATGTATACCTCCCCAGCTCCCTCGCCTCCCAACGATCTAGTAGCTGGTGTGGGGCGACGGGAAGATAGATCTGGGACTAAACACAGAAGGACGTGATATATCACCACGTAGATGCAATGTACCTCCGTGTTTTCGAGGGCTTAGACACTGTCATCGATGATATACCTGATATTCTTCTCTTTCACACACCTATCAACCATCTACAACACCACACCCCCTACCCCCTACTCCCGACCTTTTCCCATCACCCCAACAGCATATCCGCATCACGGCCCCGGCCGACTAGGCAGCGGTCTGGGCCCCACGATCTGTCTCCTACCGGCGCCAATCCCCGCACTGCCCCTATTCTGGCTATCACCACCCGTATACCCGCTCCACTGACTGACGTCCCACCTACCGCCGACTCCGCCACCGATCCCATCCACGCCGTCACCGGACCGCGCCGCCTGCGCCGTCTCCTTCTGCGACTCCTCCCACTCGCGCTGCCGCTGTCGCTCCATCTCCATCTCGCGCTCCAGCAGGGACTTGCCGGCCCAGCCGCCGGCCTTGGTCTTGGTCTGCGATTCGGCGCGCCGGCGGTCCTCGGCGTCCCGCTCCGCCGTCGCGCCCAGCTCGCGCGAGTACGTCTGCTGCGGGGGAGCCGGCGCCGGCGCCGGGTTGGACGCGAGGAACCGGTCCGTGCGGCTGCTGCTGCTGCCGCCGTTAGGGTGAGCGGATGGGATGGGGAGCGGTCGCGACGAGGCACTTGAGCCGGGAGATCCGCCCGTAGTCTGCTTCTTAAGCCGGTCCGGGATCGGGAGGGGCCTAGCCTCGCCGGTTCTCTGGGGCTTGACAGGGAGAGGGGGCGGCGTCTCGCCGGTGCGATGCTTCTTTACGGGTAATGGTGGTGCTATCGACGCTCCAGGCACGGGGAGTGGACGCGGAGGAGGCGGTGGCGCAATTTCTTCCTTGGGTTCCCGTTGCTGTTGCTGTTCTTGCTGTTGCCGATTCCATTGCGTGCTCAAGAACTCACGCTCATCTCGCGGACGCCATGAGTCTTGACGACTGGGTGGCCTATCCAGCTTTCTAGGCCGGCTGCGAGAACGAGCTCGATTCTGTGACCGCCGCTGTCGTTCCTCCTCATAATCTTGCTCTCGTTTTCTTGCCAATTCGAGTTCCTGTTCCAATTGCTTGATACGATCGCTGTATCCACCTCCACCGCTCTTCTGTGGCGTGATGTTCTGTTCGGCCTGGTATTGGCTAAGGAACTGTCCTTGCAACCGGCCATCATTCTGAGACTTGGCGCGACGACGTTCTTCAGCTAACCTCGCCTCAGCCTCTTCTTCCTCTCTTCGACGTTTTTCCTCCGTTATCTTCCATTGGCGCTCTTCTTCCTCCCACCGACGTTTTTCTTCGTCGGCTTTGCGCTTCTCTTCTGCGCGTTGTCGCCTCGTTTCTTCTTCCCATCTACGTTCCTCCTCTAACCGTGCTCGTTCCTCCTCGGCTTCTAGCTCCGTCTTGCGAATACGCTCGTCTTCTTCGGCTTGAAGTCGCTGACGTTCAGCTTCAGCTTCCTGCTCTTTACGTTTGCGCTCCTTTTCAGCTACGCCGGGAACGCGAGGACCGGCGCTTGTGATCTGCCGCCTGCCCCCGAATGAAATCCCAAGGTTGCCTTGGCTTGCACCGCCCATGTAACCGTACTGCGCAATGTTCCATGCCGGGCTTGTAACCCCTTCGTGGTCCCTTTTGCTCCAGCTCGATACGTTTGGCGATCCCACCCGCTCGCTGGTAGGTGTTGGGCTTTTGGTAGGACTCCAACGTCCCGAACCCGAGTCTCCGGTTCGCGCGGGAAGGATGCCAGACCGTGGGGCGTATGTGGAAGAGTTATTGCTAACATTGGACATGCCTCGGTTTCTCGGCGTGGTCGGACCTGTGTTCTGAGGGCTCATAGTAGAACCCCTCGCCTTGGGCCCGATAGAGGACGGGAACGATGAGGGGTTGACGGAATGCGCAGCACGGGAGAAAGCGCCGAGACACTGAAGGACTTGGGCCGGGTCTTTTCGCTCGTAGAGGTCGACGGTAAGAAACATATCATGATCTTGTAGGTTTAGGGGCGGCGATTGGCAGGCTCGTAGGAAATGCGAAATATTCTCCATCTGAATGAACGGCATCGCGGATTGCTTGAACTTGACGCCGGGCGGTCCGACGGCCAAGTTGACGAGTCTGTAGGACACATGTTAGTCACGATGCGTGCTGGGGAGGTCCCGATTGCGTTGCCTTTACGTACTTGCAAAGAGCAGTGCCATCCTTAAGTCCGTCAAGGAGATCACTAGAGGGTAGTCTAGCGCCCAGGACACCTTCGATCCATGATTTGGCTTCGTTGGCAGCAGCTGGAGTGTATTTATCAAGGCGCATTTTACGCAAGTCCTTATCTAAGGACGTAACGGACGCCATGATTACTGAGGATGTCTTCGTCGTGGCCTAATTGCGCAGCAATTTACCTCTGGCAGCTATGTACCTAATGGAGATATCTTATAGGGCCAGAGAGGAGATACGGGAAGTTTATACGTATAGTGCGACAGGCCGTGACCGTTGGACTTCGTTTCTCGGTACGTCTATTCCGTAATGATTCGCACAGGTCGGAGATTTGCTGTTGGAATGGAGGGTACGTGGAGTTAGATGAGACGACGTCACCGAGCTACGGATTGGTATGCTTCTTTCTCTATTGCCAATGACGACCTGGTCAATCCTACGAAGCATAGGTATTGGTATAACGAAAGGGGTATTGTATCAATCAGCACATTAAGTAAAATGTCTACGTAAGGTTAGGAATATTAAGTCGTCGAGGTAGATGGAGGTAGATTTAGGTAGATTTCCCCACCATCGCTATGAACTAGAAAAAAAGAGGCGGAGGAACACAGTTTGGGGGTGACGTTTTGGCCTACAGCGCACGTAATGGGCATTGATTGGGCTGGTGTTAGTGGATTGGTAGGTACCTAATTGGATCCATTAGACGGCACCCCGCTATGCCCTCTAGCCTTTGTCACACCCGGAGCTGTGGCCGTGGCGTAAAAAGAAGATAAATGTGGCGGTAACCAAGATATCGCATAATCGCATTATCGCGAGTTTAGTAACACTCTGACGTTCGATATACATCTTTGAAGGTTTGAGCGCCGAGCTCCCTACTAAATATCGTCAAGCTTCACATATACCACCTTTAGCTTTGTCTGTAGGTAAGCCCGTCCAATGTCGGCAAAAATAGGTCCCATACGGCAAGCCTGGTATCAATGGAAGGCCTTACGGCTACCATGGCGGAAACGCTTCCTCGTCGGTGAGTTTTTCATTCTTTCTCATTTTCATTTATTTACATTCCCCCCTTTTTACCTCACTCACTTATTCCCCCCCACCTATAAACTCACACTCACAATTTACTTTCAGGCATCGACCTCCAAGGCAACACCTACTGGGAATTCCGCCTGACCCGGGGCTCGCCGGACACCGACCCGGACGCCCGCTGGCGCCGCATCGTCCAGTACCCGCGGTCCACGCACTACAGCGAGGTCCGGGTCCCGCCGCACTGGCACCAGTGGTTGCGGTACCAGCGGCGGGCCGCCCCCACGCTGGCCGAGCAGGCGCGGGACGTCGCGCGTCAGGAGCAGATGAAGGTGCTTGCCGCCGAGGCCGACGCCAGGTGGGAGGCCAAGCCCGGGTACCTCGACGCGCCGCCGGGCGAGGCCCCCGGGAGGGGCGAGAGGGGTCAGCCGGTGCCGGCGTTAGATACGGGGCGCACGCAGCCGCAGGAGCGGGCCGCGAGGGAGCGGCCGACGGCGAATGAGAGGCGGGCTGCTGCGGAGACGGGTGCAGCGAAGGAGAAGGACGACCCGTGGAAGCGCGCGAGACCTAGTACGCCGGGTGAGACGTGGCAGCCTGAGGCGTGGACTCCGCCGGCGGCGAAGAGACGATAAGGATATGGGTATCACGCGAGAAAGGCAGCCTTGTATTATTGTGTATATCAACCGGACTTCATACCTCATACCTCATCATCACTCATGAAAAGAGCGCGGGCAAAGCATTATGAACTTGGCACTTAATAGACTCATGTATAACGCCGGGCTCGGTATGCTAGTTGCCTAAGCGTCTCTACGATCATGATAATACAGCATTACACTTATCTCAACTCGCTTATCTCCTATCACTCGTCGTACCGTTAATTAGAATTACTTCCTCTTTCTGCGCATTGAAACCGCACACTCGGGGCACAACCATTTACCCCGTGGTTTCGTCTGGAGGCCGACGCATTCCCAGTGAAACCATTCGTATGCACAGGCGCTGTTGTCGCAAGCGATCATATCACCAGACTCCTCGCCCCGGCACAGACAGTATTTCTTTCCGCTTTCGTTCTCGTCCTCATCTTCGTCATCTTCTTCCATGCGGTCGATGGCCGTCATGAAAGTTGCTTCATTATCTATATTCAGTTAGCACTTGCTGTTGAGAAAACCCCGGTTCGAATATCATCCATACCTTCTTCATCCTCTTCATCTTCCTCCATAATGTCCGCTCCTGTCGATCCAGTCTCTTCGCCTGCTGCCTCGATGAGGTCGACCATTGTAGACAACCTCTGTGCAGACAGTTCCAACACGACACGAGCCTCCGCATCTGGATCTTCTACGTTGATATTTCGACCACGCGTCGAGGTTTTCTTCTTCTTGGCCTTAGCTTCCCTCGCAGCGATCCCCTTCTCGACGGCAGCCCGAAAATCATCACTGAAAGTTTCACTTCCGTCGAGCCACACCATGTGCAGGAGGGTTTCTAGCAAGATAGATACCTTCGCGTTGTCTTCCACTAAGATGGTGTTGGCGGGGTAAGGGAGAAAACATCGTTCCAGGATCTCAGCCGTGAGCCTCTCGTCGGTTTCATCCCATGAAGGGTCAACTTTGCCCGGCTTCGTCGCCGATCCTGGCAACAACAGCAACAGGATTCCCTGGAGCACTGATATTTGCGATTCCTGCCTCAGGGCGGAGATTCGGTTGTTAACGAACGCAGTGAAGATGGGTAGTGGCAGAGACTTCACTTTCGTCTCAAACCTCTGGTAAAGGTCTGAGAAATCTAACGGTGGTCTCGGCAAGTAGTGGCAGATGTACGATAGCTATTCCTATTAGCGAACATTTTCATCTAAATAAGCATGGAATCGCGAGTCGACTTACCAGAGAGAATAGACGTTGTCGTAAGGGAATGGACTCGACGTACGCAGGCTCTAGTGCCTGGAAATCGGCATCTATCAGATCCCCAGAGTTCGTCCTACGTTTCTGCGGGGTCGGAGGCTCTGAAGTCCGTGAAGAATAGACGGAATCATCGTCCAGATACCCCCCGAAACTGCCCTGGTCAATGTTCAGCACCTGACGCTTCCTCTTTTTTGCGTTGTTCTTGGGTCTCTCCTTGTGCTCCTTGACCCATATCTCCTGGAAACGGGCACCCGCGGCGACACTACCGTCCGCGAACATGGCTTCCAATATACACTTTAGGCCGCCCGCGGAGCGTCCGGAGCGCTGGCTGATGTACCCCGCGAGGATCGAGTCTCGGAGCATGGGGGAGTCCGCGTCGCCGCTTTCCTCGTCTATCTTGTGACGCTCGATCAAGTCCTGGTCCAGCAGATCCAACATGAACTTGAGCCAGTTTCTCCAGTGCCGCCAACGGTTGGGGTAGAGGACGCTGCAGTTGAAAGCCCAGCCGACGACGTGGAAGAAGTCCTGGCCTTGTCGCCAGAGGCTGTCTTTGTGATACAAGCGCATCCTGTCCTCATCGTCGGCGCCGAATTCTGGATCGGACGAGTCGGGCGTAGCGTGGCGCGAGTCGCTAGTAAAGCGAAATGCTTCTTTGAAATGACCGTTTAGAGGGCCGAGGCGGGCGAGAAGACTGCGCAGGTAGACAAGGGATTCGGCGGATATCTCGTCCCATCCTTCTTCTCTTGGTCTCGTTGTGAATTTGGGGTTCACAATTGCGGAATTGAGCAGCGATAGTTGACCGGGAGGAGGGCAGTAATAGGGATCATCTTGACCGTTACGGCTTGACGATAATAGGCTGTTTAGGAGATTAAGAGTAATCAGATCTTTTCTATTAAGTCAGTGACAATACTTGGTTGGTGGTTCAGGGAGGAATGCGTACATAAGTTCTCTTCCAAGTAAATCTGGCAGTGCTGCTTCAGCTCCGGGGGTAGCTGGTTTGCCTTGCTGTAAGACTTATCTCCAGCATCTTGATGATCGACGACAGGACTACTAATATCGGTCGTTGTGATGCCCAATAGCGGGGACTCGGTTGCGGTCGCAAACGAGTCAGGCGAGGATAGAGGAGTCGAAGACAAACCAGGATCAGGTATAGGCGGCGGCATTGCGATTGGATTTCGTAATCGCAATCGCAGTTGAATTGATTTGAAAGGTCGACGCGTGAAGAACGAGAACGCGACGAAACATTTTAATGGGCTAAGAGAGCTCTACCATAGGTACCCGGTAATGACGGACAGATCGGCGGGGTCGGCCCCTAGCGGGCTTTTGCTGGGCTTTTGCTGCAGGCGGCTCCAGTCTCCAGTGGGTGGGGATCCCTTCAGGCTTCAGGGATTGTAACATTGTACGCTGCACTATGTACAATATCACTTCAAGGTTGCATCCCTCAGATCACTCGCTAAGAATATCGCATTATAGGCTTCATCGATATGCAGTCACGATTTTTTCTTTTGTATACGTTAAACTACAGCGCTTGAACTGTTCCTCTGAGAATTTCTCAACTCCAAGCAGTACTATACTACCTACCTAGGTAGATATAGGTACCCAGGTGCGTAACCTGACTATTCGTCATTCGTCTGCGTCAAGCACGGCACGATGCGCCATAACACGGCACGCCATTGCCATTTGCTTACATGTGGGCCTTTAGCACCTTGAAGGCGTCGTCTCGGCTGCCAGCGAAACGCGTCTCGGCCGTCTTCCAGTTGATCACCTTCCAGATGTTGTCGACGTACGCCGCCTTGCCGTTGAGATACTGCAGGTAGTAGGCATGCTCCCACATATCGACGCCGAAGAGCGGGGTGTCGCCCACGACGACCGCCTCCTGGTTCGCCAGCGTCACGATGCGTAGCTGGCCGGTGACGGCCTCCTTCACAAGCCACTATATTATTGAGAGTTAGAAACATGTAGCTGACAAGTGGTTGAAAATGTTGGGTGTAACCGGGAAGAGAGTGTACGAAAAGGCGGTGACAGGATAAGTATATGGAAACAGGTATTACTTACACCCCAACCACTTCCCTGGATGCCTAGCAAAGCAGTATTGAAGGTCTTCTGGAACGTCTCGAAACTGCCCCAGGTATCCTCGATGGCCTTGGAGAGCTTGGGAGCAGCACTCAGCTTCGCATCGCCGGAGTTGGGGGGTGCCAGGTTCTCCCAGAACAGCGAGTGATTGATGTGGCCGCCGCCGTTGAAGCGGATGGCTCCCAGCTGGGCGGCGGCATCCTGGAGCTTGCCCTCCGACTGGGCCTTGGCCGATACCTCGAGAGCCTTGTTGAGGTTGGTTATGTAGGTCTGGTGGTGCTTCTGGTGGTGCAGCTCCATGATCTGCCTGGAGATGCTGGGCTCCAAGGCCTGTTCAAGTCACACAGCAAAGTCAGCAACATGTCCCGGTGTTTTGCTTTTGCCCAGAACGCAAAGCCACTAAAACTCCACTGGAGCTTTAATGTCGGGCGGGTGTAGGTTATACTTACATCATAGCCATACGGCAGCTTGGGAAGAGAGTAGGTAGTGACGGACATCTTGACACGTGCGTTGAAGGATAGCGGGGTGTAGAGTGGATAAGACGGTGATGGGACGAGTCGCAGTAGTCGCAGTCAGAAGATGAGACTGCGAGAGGTTGTCTACGTGACGTGACCGGAGAAATTCTTGTGTCAGGAGAGATTTTGCTTGTGGTCTGGTTGGGGTAGCGTTTGCGTTTGCGTCTGCGTCTGCGTTTGCATTTGGCGGGCAACAGGCGGAAAGCAAAGAGGAAGGTAGGTCAAGTTGAAAAGAGGGCAACGACGAGGGACGAGACTCCGAGGACAACACTCTTGATTACAAACACACGCAAAGTAAAGTAAGAGGAGGGAAGAGCAGGTTACCTACCTCTCCTAAACGATAGCCATCAAGGTTCCTCACTCGCCTCTACTACGCATTACCTCAAGATCTAGGTAGGTACCTAATCTACAAGGTTAGTATGATGTATGTAGGTAGATCGGTACCTAAATCCAATACTTCGCCGTGTTCCAACTGAGAAAGTTTCACGTGTGACCATCCAAACGGAAGCGGGCCGCGAAACCAAGCCTCAAAGAGCGCAAACTTGCTCACATTACGTGGGAAGCCCGTAAAACCCCTTTGGTTTAAACACCCTAGACTGGCATTGGACCCAAACTTAACTTGCGCACAATGGGAATCACGAAAACAATGCAAGTAAACGAGACTTAGGAGTGTCACTCTAGATCTATGGTCATTATTATTGTAGTCGGTGACGTGGGTATCATTGGTGTGAATGTGGGGATGCAGCGTGGAACCTTGAGGACCGACCTCCTTGTTCACTCTCCCCTTGCGTTTCTATTCCCAAGTCTCCTGATTCCCGTATCTTTAGTATCATCATATTATTCATTGCCTACTCCACGTCAATCTACACCCAAGTGCCTAATGTAATTCTTTCCTTTCGTGACAACCTACCTACTAAGACGATAGAATCATATGAATATACTTGCTTGCTCTATGTTTATAAGGACGACCTACCCTATCCATAATACCTTCTCTTGTTAATTCTATCAGTCGAGAAAGTCAATAAAGCTATCCTTCTAGAAAACCGCGCCCCCCTCAAGTCCAGCATATCGATAAGACATTTAGTATAAAGACGAGAGAGATCCGACGATGTGCGGCGACCAAAGTCGAAAATCTTACGGCGGCGCGCTTGCCGTGCTAAGTCTTCCGGCGAGGGCGACCCGATCTTCGGCGCCGGCGCCGGCGGGGGCAGGCCGGCTCGTCTTCCACGACTGTGGAAAGGGAAGCTCAACCGCCACGCATGTCACCTTCACGCCGGACGAGAACGACACCACACACAGCTCTGCTAATGTAGGTTTATTGGTCGTCGCTATCCAGTAAGTGACTCCTCTCTTCCCCCCGGCGCAAGCAGATATGGCGGTTTTTCTAATGAACCTCCCAATAGTGAGACTGGAGACTTAACAAAGTCTGCCATAATAAGTCCCTTCCTACACAGATTCAGCATGGCGCAAGGCCATTCAGCGTCCCAAGACGACCGGCAGGATGGGTCGGTAGAAGTACCTCTGACCTATCCGGTGAAAATCGAGGTGGGCAACGACGGAATCATCGGTCGGAGAGTCAGCCTATGGTCGCAGCATGCTACGGACCCGATCGCGGAGGGGATTATAGGTTACAATTGAACCAATCCACCCGAGAATCAAGTACTGCCGGGCACAGATGAAGACGGACAGCCTTGATAGCAGCAATGACGATCCGGAATGGTGCGTCGAAGCCAGTCGGGAAGAGACGTTTGCCCTCGCGTTTGCCCTCGCGGGGGCATTCCGGTACAGCAGCCACTTAAGGATGTGGCCTCACGTCGTCCCGAAGACGTGTAATGATGTATGAATAAGCACCTACATAATGTCAGGAGCATACTTTTTGGGAGGCGTATTATACATGCCTTCGTATTTAGCTTTAACAATTGCAGTTTCTAGGTATTTTTACGTGTATGGGTGACAATAACCTTGGTTCTAGATTTTGCGGCTCCGATGGAAGGGTAAATTTTGCGGCTTAAGAGTACCTACCTGGAGCTGGAGTTACTCACATGCAAACTGATTCCGCGCTTCAAATTTTCAGCCTCTTACCTAGGTAGCATCCGTTCGCTGTGATAGCCTAATGATACCGCAACGGCTGATGATATACGGGCTCGCCGGCGAAAGATTAAAGATTATTGGTTACAATCTTCCTCGTCTAGGTGTCATCGTTAGGTAGGACTCCACCAAGTTGCAGGGGTTTCTCGCGATATCTTTCAGCTGTGCATAGGAACACGGTGCCGGTGAAGGATGATTGGACTGCTCGCTCCCAACCCCTGTTACAAACATACATGGCAGGTGAGAGGGAGGTACCATCGAACGTTAGGAGAAAGGTTCGTTGCAGCCATTTTCGAACTTGATCTGATATTCCAGTGTCTTGTTAATTCACGAATCCCCCAAGGCTCCTACAACAGATCATTTGGGGGCGGAGATACAGGCTTATGCATCGACTCCAAGGGCACCCTCTCATTACCCAAATAATCGTGAATAATACTCTCGTATGCAGTCAGCAAGCTAGGGCAATATCAAAAGCAGAATAGTTCTTCACTTGGTGCCAATAGGGCTGGTGAGCTGTTGCATGCACAGGGGGTTCGCACCCATGGTCCTTGATGATGGTAACGTGGAGTATCCATGTATGGCCATCAGCCAATGCATGTCAGAAATAGAATACTTTATGCTTACTGACCTACCGCTTAATATGCATCTTCTTGACGATGAACAGCAATAATATATGCCCATGTCCTTTCTTTCTCTTTTCTTTTCTTTCCTTCTTGCGTCACCTCCTTGTGAGGCACACCTCATCCCACGATACTTTGCTGACCCCATCATGAGAACCCGGAAGATATAGCTCTCATCCACAACAACGAGCGATGTCGTATCAGTTGCGTCCGACACAGCCGTCGTCGCAGGATGAGAGCGGATATGATGGGCATAACATGTACGAATACGGCTATGGCAATAGCTACGGCCAGCAGCAGCAACAGCCGGCCTACCCTCAACCCCATCAGCAACCAGAGATAATGCACGCCCAACCACGACCACAACCGCAGTCGCCATCACACTTACCGATGCCGCCTCCAATAT
Source organism: Hypoxylon sp. FL1150 (assembly GCA_022495205.1). Classification (NCBI taxonomy): domain Eukaryota; kingdom Fungi; phylum Ascomycota; class Sordariomycetes; order Xylariales; family Hypoxylaceae; genus Hypoxylon; species Hypoxylon sp. FL1150. The sequence goes on from MU376166.1 coordinate 320,462, forward strand.
CAGAAACAACAATGTACTACCACGATGGCCTCGCCCGCACACAGACGTGGATCGCCAACCAGCCGCCCGTCATGACGCCGCCGCCCACGACGAGGACGCCGTTCAGCGAGTGGACGGGGCCCACCGATAGCTCGTTCGACCGCCGCACGCTCGGGGGCTACTCGGCGACGATGCCGCCGCGACCACCGAAGGAGGACATACGGGTGTGCGGCATCAAGAGGGCTGCATTCTACGTCGTACTGGCTGTCGGATTCTTCCTGCTGGTTGCTGCGATTGCGGTTGGTTTGGGCGTGGGGTTGGGGACGAGGAAGAGCGGTGGCTCCGTTGCGGGCGATGCGACGGCGGCGGATTTAGGGTGCGTTACGATTTTCTTATTATTTTGCATGCGTGTTTACCGACTAGGCTTTATGAGGCTTCAAATACCCCTGCGTGCTTGCTTGATTCTTCACTTTCTCTTCTTCAAGTGGTGTATGTTTCTTGTATCGTGGGTGTGTGTGTCAGGGTGTCTGTGGTTTACGTACTGCCATATAGAGGTTGCGATTCAAGATACGAGATCGTGACAACCTACGCGAACTCGCATCAGCCCGAATAGGTCATTATAATGGAAAATGCTCGGGAATCGTGCAATCTCGTCCACTTCATGAACTGAGATGAACACTACTTACTGACACTTACTTCGGTACATAGTGCCATCAGCTCATCTCTATCATCCTCGTCGCCATCAACAACCAACACACCAACGCTCACCGCATCAACAACAGCAACATCAATCATAGTCTCGCCCACCCCGAGTTTCACCGGCATCCTGATCCCGGGGCCTGTCATCTGCCCCCAGGATAACAACACCGTGTACGTGTCGCAGGGAACGTCGAAGCCGTTCAACGTGCAGTGCGGGTTTGACTACAACTCGGCCAACGGCGCGCGCGACATCACGCACATGCACAAGCCGACCATGGCGCAGTGCATCGACGCGTGCGGCGAGCGGGCTGGCTGCGTCGGTGTTGGCTGGGGAAATTATCAGGGGACTTACCAGTGCTGGATGAAGAGCAAGCTCGGCGATCCGAATCCGAGCTCGCAGTGGTATTTTGCTCAGCTGCAGGATATGGAAGTTGATAGTGAGTAATGCCTGGCAAGCGGCGTGCTGAGTTTTAGGTCCATGGTTACATTCTTATGCGAGTCATACTGATGAAGGGATGCTTTGATGGCGGCCGAGCGGGTTTCTGCTGGGTTTAGGCGAGGTGTCTGGCGTTGAAGGCTTATATGTTTTCTGACAATGGCCATCCAATCTCGGATAGCCATCCTTACAGTTTGGGAAGTTTGGGATACCCATTGATACCTTTTGGAAAAGCTTCTTAGCTCATATCATGAAGATCATCTATAAGCAGAACAGTCTAGACCTCGGGCAATGGAAGCTCAGGCATGGCTTTCAAGTCCGAACAAGCCAATCGAAGCCATAGAACATGAACGGCGTCTTCATTAATGCCTCGGAGTAAGTTCGAAGCGGCAATGGAAGGAATCGGGGAGCTGGAAAAGAAGGAGAAGATCACCACTGGTAGCCTCATAGGGACGTAGTTATTTTGTTGCGTTGTGAAACGGTATCTGCGGCTGCAGCGGACCTTGCATAAATAGACCCAAAAACAGACGGCGACAATATCCGTAGCCGGCTGCATTTGCATATGGCATTCCTCATCGGCGACCTTCGTGTAAGCTAGCTCGGGAACCTCTTAATGGCCCACCATGTTCTAATAAAGCCCGTCATAAGAGAAGAGTCCGGAGCGAAGATACAAATGGGGAATCTAATTGAGACGGTTAGGTGCCCGAAAGTCTCCGAAATCCTTCGACATTCCCGAGCACTTCGCCGTCCATGATTCCATGCCACACTCCAGGGACATAATAGCGGTGTGAATTGGGCCCGGGAACTGGCGGGGATAGTGACCGAATAAGCATTACCGTAGGACCTTGGTGGCTCAAGACAGCAAATGGGGTTGGGAGGTAGGAATCAACAACGGCAGAGACATGCATAGAAGTCGGCGACATACCACACATATAGGGGTCCACCAACAAGCCCCTCAGCAGCATGCCAATGGCTTAGTGGCTAGTGGCTATAGGTACCTAGGTAGTGGCTAGTGGCCCCTTGGCCCCTAAGGATAGGATCCGGGGGGAGTCTATTGCCTGCAATTCCAGGGGCTTTTGAGGGGAATATCCCATTGGAACGGATCGGCCTAAAAGGGACCCCACTAAGCATTGCTTTCATATTGCCTGCTCAACCCTAACCATCCTGCCGGGACTAAGGGGCGCAGGCAGCCCCCCTTTACCATACACGTTAGGTAGCAATTCAATCATGTATAACACCGATATACTAGATAGCGTACCTAAGCTAGCATATACATATATAGGATGAAAGAACTTGAGAAAGAGTAGGCATAGACCATATACCCAAGCCCACGTAAGCGAAATCTGAACGGCGACCTGATGTGATCCCCGTACGACTAGCACGAAGTAGTACCATCTACCTAGTAAGATCTAAGGAAACCCAGATTCGATACGGCCGCGTATCACGATTCATTATTAACTACCTACCTTCCGCCCACCTATCGTCTACCCATACTTGTCGGCCTTGACGAATACAATGGCGTGGAATATCCACATGGCACCCTATACAACCCATACAACTATTCTTTCTTCACTGCTGCCAGAGACAGAAATGTGGAGTGTGTGAGGGAGACTGCCCCTAAGTACACCTATATTCAAGCCGTCGTCATCCAGACAAACTACCTACTAAGGTAGTTTAGCCCATCCCATTAACCAAGCTTCTTCCTTTTATACCTTATCAAGTACCCAAGGTATTCTGCCCTCCTGCCTTACCTATTTTCGTAATTCGTCCATCCCGTCCCGCCATTGTCCGCCTTCCACCCTATACGCATCACTCTCCCGGACAGAAAGCATATGTCGACCCTGAACTCCGAGCCAGAACATGAAAAAGAAAGATGGAGACAGCGATGGGAACATCCGAAAACCCTCCCATATTCCATCCCAAAGCTACAGCTGATCACTCGATCTGCCTATGTTTATACCGACGGCGATTCGAACAGGCGGGGCTGATCTAGGGCGCGCTGGTGAGCATGGTATCTATCTCGGACATGATATTCTCATCAGCAGCAACACTGCTCAGGATCTCCTCCTGCGTGAACCCGACCCAGAACGACGGGTTGCTCTGCTGCGCCTTCTTGGCACGGTAGATCTCCTGCGCGACGCCGCGCACCTGGCCCGATGCGTTGCTGGCCGCCTTCCACACGCCGCTCAGCTTGTTCAGGGCCCCGATGTTCAGCCGGATCTGCTGCCGCAGGTCGTCCTCGTCGTGGATGAAGTACTCGAGCGCCCACTTGCTCAGGTGTACGATGGACGACAGCGTCAGCACGCACGTGAAGAAGTGCGTGTGGCTCGTGATCGGCACGTTGTACGTCACCATCTTGCTGATCTCGCAGGCCGCCGTGATGATGTGCCGCGTGTGCAGGTTGAAGTTGTCGCCGCTCGCGACCGCCCGGTGCGGCGCGCACGCAGTTACTTCGCGTGTGGCGGACGAGTCTAGCTGTGACAGAGGTTGGTGCAGGATTATCGAGCAGCTAGGAATCCCTTGTTGTCAGTCTGACACGGAACTCGATATTTTGAGAGGAACAGGAGATGACTTACGCGTGATTAATCATATGTGCCTGGAACATCATCTCATCCAGCTCGCAGTTCTTATTCAGACTGTCTCGCTTCGACACCGGTAGATGCATTCGCCAGTTCGACAGCAGCGACTCGATCTTATACACGTTCTCCTCGTTCGGAAAGCCACCATTCGGCAGTCGCATCATGCGTCCGAGGTTCCTGATAGAGGCGACACGGTAGGCGAACGAGGAGAACTCCCGTTCCTCCCCGGAGAATATCTGGTCGTCGAAGTCCTCTAGGTACATTGGGCGCGGGATACTCTGCCGAAGCGGGCTGGTTAGTGAAACCAAAGACACGATTGTGATAAGTGTTTGCTCGAGTGAGTGGGAAACCTACTCCTGACTTATACTCGTGCTCCTCGCACGGGAGCCCCACGTCCGCCACGATGTCGAAGAGCAGGAAGTTCGTCTGCCGGTGCACACCAGCAACCATTCCGTCTACGACGAACAGGTCCCACCACGTCCGCCTCCAGCTCTCTTCGAGTCTCGGGATGCCGCCGCCGTGCATCGTGGCGAAGGCTCTGGTGTACAGACCAATTTCAATGGCGATCCGCTCAACATCAGATAGGATGTCGCGCGCCTTTTCCTGCTGGCAGCTGCCGTCGAGCCCGATGAGGAGGATGACCATAGCCTGGACTAGGTATCCATCTTTAATGACATCCGGCGCGTAGACCAGTCGCATGGCCTCTTCGAAGAATGTGGCGCGCGCGGGGCCGACTTCAATATACAGCGACCCGACCCATCGCATCGCGGCGAGTAGATGGTCGAGATTCCTTTCCTTTGCGACCTTGAGCAGCTGTTCCTTCTGCAGTACAGCTGGATGACCCGGGTAGAAATAGTAGTAGAACGAGTCGATGCATCGCTCCGGGACCGTCTGCGGCGGCCTGGGAGTAGCTTCGACCAAAGCGCCGTTAACACCGTCGAGGTAAGGGTTCCTATACAGCTGCAGGCTGTTCAGGCCGTTGCGGGCGAACGGCGCAACGGGCGACTCCGGGATGGTCAGGGCCGGGTTAAAGGCTGCCATGCTCGGAGGCGCAACTGTCGAAGCCGCCCTGCCTAGCAGCATGGGGCAGCTGTCGCCGCCGGCGTCTGGCGGCGAGTCTGTAGCATGGCGCTTGTTCGGGTTCGGGGCCCCGTTCCTCCTCGGCCCCTTGTAGCCGCGGCGCGAGGCCACGTAGATGCACTCGGAATCCGTGGTTCGACAGCGCGAGCACGGATTCTTCCCATCACACTTGAGATGCTTGGCTCTCTGTATTGATGTTTTTTGCGTTAGTCTTGTCGGAGAACGATGTGGCCTTTTAATGCAATGGAGGAAAAACGAATAAATAAATAAGTAAAACTCACACAAGCGAGACAGGCTGCCTGCACGGTGTTCGCAGACGCGACAGCTTCTGAGGCAGTCGATGCCGGCGTTGAGTGGGGTGGCTGGCTGGACATTTCCGGGCCAAGGCCATTAAATAGCTCGGTTGGAGATCCATTAGATAGTGAAGACGTAGCACTGGCCGACTGCGAGTAAGAATCCATGGCGAAAAGGGATTTGTTACTCAATCAGGGGTCTGGCGGCGGGTAGGTAAGCTGACCGACGATGAGCGACCTTGGAAAAAGAGGTTCAAAATTTTTATAATTTCTTTCCTTCAAACGTGATGTTTCTCTAGGTAGTAGGGGAGACCGGCGATCAATCGCGGAGAAGACATCGAAAGGGCGAATGGCGACAATACTAGGGCAATTGAATTGACTGGCCGCTGCTGCTATGGCCCGGGGTATACGATAACGACTCTTGCTGTCTCTATGTCTCTTCTTTCTATCACCTTTCTAAAAGGGGGTCTCACCCAGCATCCTTTTCTCGAGCAAAAGGCGGGTTTGAGTTGTTATGTTCAGGATTTGCGAATTCCTCCTCTTAGAAAGGTATTAACGAGAATGATTAGCAAACAACGGGGTGGATTGGAGCTCAGCGCATTCGCGGCCGCTGGACCCAGGTTTGGTCTATTCCCAGTCGGGCCGTAAAAATGAACAAGAACAATAAGGCTTAAGGGGTAAGGTAGGATATCAGTTGTTAGTTGCCGAGACACGATGAAGTAAAACACACACACACACACACACCCACACACCAAACCCCCAGGCTTCGAAAAACCGGGAGTTATGCGTATAAAGAAGGTTCGATAGAATTCGGGAGGTGGTATGCGTGTATGTTTCTTGGAAGCCCCCTTAAGATCACGGAATTCAATTACGATAGCAGGCAATAGAAAAGGCTCCAGTACGGTATACATTCATTAGTAACATTTATCAGGGCGACGTTAGGTGAGCAGGGATGTGGAAGATAGAAAAAGGGGGCTTGCTCGATTTTTTTATTTACCTTTTATTTAAACAAAAAATAAACGAAAAAAAAAAAAACTTTCAGACGAGATTGGTGAATTCACTACGACGGACGAATAGAATTGGCTGAACTAGTAGAGAACTAGGCTAGGTAACGTCCTTTCGATCGAGGTGAGGGGTTGAGATTTCGCGATGGCGTTTTGCCATTTCCAACCCCCCATGCTTGCCATGCTGCCATACAGACAAATCAGAGACGCAAGGTAGACGGGATCCATGGCTAGATCCGTATCTAAGATTATGAATATATCTGTAATAAACCAGTTACCTGCCTCGCTTGTCTGTCTTCGCCAACCCGGAAACAGGGATTCCGAATAGCGTCCGTTCTCCGCGCTGAAGTCTTGGGGTGTCAGGTACCTGGTTTAGCTATTTTGGTGTCTGGGTCCCTGTTCCATCCCGGGCTCAGCTTAATCTGACTGAGGTCCTGTAACAAGAAAATGAACTTCAGCTCGATAGATCTCCAGCTGCCTTAGCATTGGTCTAAATCAATGGATTTAATCTATTTCCCCGTTGCAGATGATGCTCTATTGGCCGCTGATTGATGGGATCCCCACGATGGTCCACTAGCACGAGTAGGGCTTGTCCTAGCAGAATGGGCAGGTATCTTTCATTTACCTCCGGTTGACAATGATGTACCTCCGTAGCAGACCTCGATGATGAAAGATTCAGGTCACTTGCTCGACGGTCAGAAATCGAGGGCCTCGTCAGTGTCATCACCAGACATTACGGAATAATATCAAATCCAATATCATTCTTTGCCACCGAAAACTGACCCCAAGCCGGCGTGGCTTTTCTAACGGAACCCTGCCTTATCTACCATCGAGGCATCGTGCAGCAAACTTGACAGCTGCGTTCTTTTCGGATAGTGGCAGGATGATGAGGGCAGAAGTGACCTGTCATTTTTGCGGATCGGCTAGGTATAGGTCAAAGGGTTACGTCTTGCGTGGGAGCGGGAGAACGCTGAACGGAGCAAAATATGAGAAAAGAGTGTGAGGCGCATCACGACTAGGCGCGGTACCTTGTCTGGATATGTCAAAAGCTCCGCTACGAGACCTAGAAATTCCCCATATCTCGGGTCACACACATACATAGCATACGTTTCTATGGTTCTGCGTCGTATTTCTCGTACGTGACGGATAATGACATGCAGCATAAAATATGCAACCTCCTCGACCGTTCGAGTCTTGTATATTGTACCTTTTCTTTCGTCTTCGAGAAGAAATGATGCGCCCCCCCCGACTTGCCTCCATGATCCTCTTCTGTTGATGCGATTCATGTCATTGCCGCTCTTGACGTCTCATCGGATCCGAGGTCATCGATTTCCGTACCCCAGTTATCGCCATGCGAATCTTTTGTGCTACCGATGACAAAACTGCCACTCGTATTCTAAGCCACACTATCGTAGGCGACAGGACACAACATTACGACTTCTAGATTTCGTTTAATTATCATTAATCTGGCTATGATTATGCGATTAGCAGCTAGAAGCGATTCCGCATGTGTTCGAGAAGTAATAAATCATGCTCTTAATCTTGCTTCTGGGTCTTAGATCTGTGATGCCAGATTGTGAGAGAATACGGTAAGTGGCGTATGTATGCAACCAATCGATATTCGTTGGAGGGGGTAACCTGGGTCAATATATTAGTCGCGTATTCGACATACGGATACGAGTAGTAACTAAGAACAGATAGAAATAATAACATGTCCAACTCACAAGTCCACTCGTCGAGAAAAAAATACAAGTGAAATGTTCACATGGCGAACCATGCCGTAAGATCAATTGTCTCAGAATGTCGGAGGTCTCTACAAGGTAAGAAGCTGATTATTCTGTTCGTTACAACCTGAGCTATGAGCAAGTCATCTAATCTTTCATTTGCTCTTTACTCCTCGAAGTCAATCTGTCTCAACTAACATGAAATTCTTGCTTCCATTGCCAAGGCGTAAGCCCTGGCTACACAGAAAGAGCACCAAGACTTGGTCAGCAAGAGATTTGAGGGAAGACGAGCGATAGCTCTCCTCACTCTCAATTGCTGTATCAGCTAAGCGTTATCTCTAGGGACCTCAACTTAGCTAGGGTGTGCGTGCGAAAAGAGTTACTAGAATTCTTCGCTGATAATGGCATCTATAAGGGTCCCAGTCACCAGGTCTGACTATTTCAGCTGACTCTCGGGCAGTGCCTGCAGTTAATACTCGCACCAAGTGTGCTATCAAACATGACAATGGCGACATACTGTTTGCGCGTGAGGCGTTCAAACACACTGGGGATGTACCACTCAGATTTTTTCGAATGCAAAGACTCACGAACTCCGAGTAACAAGAAGGAATACATAGCTTAGGTAGCCTTACGAGTGTCATGCTTTAGCCCTTGCGCCGGGGAAATCGCAGCTCTGGTAGATAGCTGTTGGATACCGGGAGCGAAAGATGCAAGTTTGTCCTTATGGAATCTGGTTAATTCCAGTATGTTTGGAGTGCTTGTACCAACACATTCTTCCAGGGTTATTTGCTTCGACGAACCCTCTAGTCTAAACTCGTTCAAAGAGAGATGAGAAGTACCACTACAAGTTTGCGCCATTGTATCTGATAAGGAAGATATACCCTACCTCCTAGTTTGTGCTCCATGAGGTATCAAACTTATGGCTTGCAGCAAGGGTGAATTTTCTAATAGTAACTCTAAGCATAACACCGCAGGGACTGGATGTAGCTAATCTGTCCTTTCGCCTTACTACAGAGGAGACTTAGAGTTGAGGCCAGTAATCCACAGTTTTTACAATTAAATCGTCAAAAGTAACTAGGTCATCTTTTTCCCGCGACAATTTACCTCGCGCTTGCTAGGAAGACTCACTCTATCTGAATATTTGCTGACATCTGTTCAGACCAGCTGCCGAGTAAAAGTCATTATCTTGGTCCAAGAAGCAAGCTCCTCGGGTCTTAGATATATCTCTTCCTATTTCCTTCTAAATAGTACTTCTTCCTATTCCTCTTCCTGCTTTTTTTCCTATTCCTTGTCCCTTTTTCCTGTTTTTATTTTTGTTTTACTCCTAAATACCTAGTAGAAGTCAGGTGCTTCTAACAAACATATCTAGTAGAGCAGTTGGTAAATAGGAGATATATGTCATGAGACCACCCAAGCGACGAGGAAAGCAGCGCACCAAGAGCTATAAACCTAACGGCCGCTAATACCCTTAGATATACAAATTTCCATACCAGAAAGCCGAACAGCCGAACAGACGAACAGACGAAGAAAGTCATCTTGTCCCTTGCTGGCTATACCTGGTAACCAAGTTAACCAGTGCTGCTAGTCTAGTAGCCTCCGAAGGGTACGGACGAAGGCTCGTGTGACAATAATTATGGCCTGACAGCATGATTTAATCCCCTATAAGCCCCAACAAAGCGTTTCCTGCCTTCTGTCCAGCGTATATTTCCTATTCATACTTAGTTTATGTCACTCAATAGTTGCTATTACAATTACCCTTACACTTCTAGTATGTAAGAGATTAGAAGACTCCAATGTGATATCACTACTTGGGACGCCTTATTTTCAGGTACTTCATGACTCCCAAACTATACGTTCAAAGCTCTTAGCCATGTTATACTTATAGTCAATTTCAGGGAAACCACTAGGCAAATGTCTGTTGGATTACGGGACATGGAGGATCTCCAAATAGTTACCCAAGTGATCAAGATCTGGAGGACCTGAGTTACACGCGTACCATTGAGTTTGAATTATAATATATCCTAGAAAGTGGCTCTATTTGCCTTATACCACTAGGGAGGCCAGCCATGTTCGAGGGGACGAAGGAGGAGACTCGAAAACCAAGTCACTAATTCCACACTTCAGCATCGCACGTATTTACAAAGCCATGAAGTGTTAATCTAGAACAATAGCATAGTTCTAAGTTTACCAACCCGTTGACGCTATTCTAATACTTCGAATATTATCGTAAGTACCTGGCTTTCAAGGAAACAGTGGTAAATGGAACCTTAATCTAATAAAATATACAACACTACATTAGAATTATGTTTCCAAACAGCGTCACGTTGCATCTAATTGTATTCCTATATGGGCAATTTCTCTTAAAGCAACTGAAGTCTTGCGAAATGTGCATGATTTAGGCCATGAGTCTTTATATAAACTGTGAACTTAGAAGTTAACTTAGGTAATGATACTAACAAGGAGCGAATACGCGAGGAGGAGAAATTCGATAGCACATTTGTTCAGATCTGGTTATTCATCGTTATCACCGTTACCGTCTAATGCCATCAGCCGCATGCTGTCCTCAGCCGACTGCAGCAAGCCATCTCCTGCCAAGGTGAACCTGATCACCATGTGGCCACATCTGCTCATGTACGGTCGGACCATTCATAAGATTGTAGCGCCAGACTACTGCAAGCACTTATGCATGTAGGTACCCACGGTGAGGAGAAGTCGTTGCTTCCCCGCTTCCCGGACGTTACGCGACAGCGACGACAGTAGCAACATCCATCGTGCCAGGTAAGGGGGACTGGAATGCTTCTGGCCTATCTCTGAGTATGTGTGGCGATAATATGCCGGACTATTGTCTACGTTCAGATTTCGAATATCATGATAGCACTATAACGAGCAGGTTTAGCTGCAAGGAGGTGTGTACGATGATGGATCTGGCCAGCGAACATATATATCCACCACCATGTGCTTCTACTAGAGACATGTAGGAGAGGTACGCAATCCTTGTTCTATTCAGGGTGTTGACTATCTCGAGAATGACAGCGCCAGCACTGTCTACCTATCCAAGTCCTTGGCCACCATCCTTTCTGGCATGGAATACCTTAGGTACGCTATTCCTAGAGATGGAGGTGGAGGTGTATGGTGTGGCATCCAACTGCTTTCAATATTGAGAGGTGCTGTCGACTCTCAACATGCGGTAGCTCACTCGTGACTCCATAGGGACGTAGATGCCTGCCATATCATACCCCAATATGAGGCGGGCTAGTGTCACACATATTGCTTGCTTGCGGGGTGAGTTAAGGTGAAGCCGGTAGTTGTACACCGGTCAAGTGCTGGTAAGAGCAAAGCAGCCCAATGAAACCGTGCCATGTTCAATCTTCCTTCACCGGTCCATGCACTTGCATGGGTGTTGCTCGAACCTGCCTTGTATTCATGTAAACTCAAAGCTGGGGAAACCTAGTATATGTCGGACGTACCTGGACGCGAAGGATCCAACCATGAGGACTCAGATCCTATGCAAGAAATTTGTGCCTGGGAATATTCTGGGGTTAAATCGGGATGACGGGACTAATAAACCCCCATGGAGCCCTTCGCGGGCCCTACCGATAAACTACTATGTAGGTAGGTAATGTGGAGAGAAGCGGAGGATTGTGTTAGTGTCGACCGAGTCTTCCGGGGTCAAGGGCAAAGGCAAGGCAAGACATGGCAAGGTGTCTTCATGCCTTTGATATTGTCCCGGTCCTTGGTCCTTTTGGATTCACCGCCATTTCGCATCGCGTCGAAATCTCTGGCTAACATACGTCAAGACTTTTCAGGTCTACCCGCACGACGAAGCCGGATTGAATGATTGATAATAAATCTTGGTTCGGAAGAACTTTTTTCAAAGCCTCATAATTCTCCGGTTTCACGACATCTATTCCAGGTGAGCGACAAATAAGACTCGAACTCATTTCCCAACTTAGCCGCATCATGTCGCTTAGATGATGATCACCTGGTCTCGATCCTCTGCGGAGCATCCTGTCGCGATGACAGATAATAGGTAGCAACCCATGTGACATCGGCCGGCGGATGAATCATAGCCAGGTACTACATCCCGCGCCTGCGAACGAAGCCGAAGGCACCGGAGCAGTCCATCCGGGGTACGGTTCCATATCCGTGATCTACCAGGACCGCAGCGCAGCGCAGCGTAGACGATTAGAATTCTTGATAGGGGGTGGCATTCCGTAGATTCTAACGAGTCAGAGGACATGGTCTGAAGAGTGGGCATTCCAGAAGTAATCCTTTTTATGGCCGCGCGTAATGCTCAATTCGAACCAACTTTTTCCATTCCCTTCTCCATCGAATGTTCGATAGCACCCAGCGTCGGGACATTGTCAACCAATAAATCGTTTGGATGCGAAGGAAGACCAACACCGTGCGAGCGTTGCTAAGCTTATGTCCTTCTGTGGCGCTGTCGAATCGAGATTCAGGTCTCATCAAGTTGCCATCAACGTCACTATTGACCTCGGGCATGGACTCCGAGCAAATGAACAAATGCGATAATACGGCGCATTTGTCAATTGATATACTCACGTTTGACATGAGTCTAATGAGCTCGGATCGGCGTCCGGTAATGTCGGCGACGACGACGGAAGACCGCGAAATATTGCGCTCTCGGGACCAAGCAGTCGGGCTGGCCTGGCGGGAACCAGTCGCAATCAATCCGCCGTGTTGGGCCTCGCTAGGCGGTCCACCAGTCAACTTAGCAACTATTCGATCCGCGGCAGCGTTTACATAGTAGTACGCGTTAGAAGCAAGCGTCTTCCTAGCAACCCATAGAATCTTAAACTATTAGCCCCTCGTGACTTGACTGCTTGGGGATCACATCAGATCTTCACAATGTAAATAAGACACCACCACTCCGGTTTTGGCTTAGACTCATTCTCCACGAGGCTCGTTACAACCTGGTTCCCTCCGCTCATTAGTCCCATATTCGAGAAAGGTTTGGGATTGAAATTTTTGTTTTTGATTACTAGGACATGGGCGCCTACAAAGCGTGGATCTTGTCAGATTATCGATCTTTCAGCAAAAAGCCCGATGCCCGTACGACCCAACCAAAACGTAACTTAGAAGGCTAGGAGAAAAAGATGTTACAATCATCAGAAATTTGCGCTAAGGGGGGATGGCGTAGCTTTTGTGCAAGGGCCACAAGTCTTTGTGGTTATGTTCAGGTTGGTAACTTGGTTGTAAAAAATTCATTCTCAAGCATCTCACCGCCTTGGTGTCAAGCTCATCTCTTATAATCATTTGTTTAGCTCCTGAAGTATCAATGGGGTTTGATTTATCTATTTACATACGATTATTTGGGTAAAAAAGTGTTGGATTAATAGCTCGTATTTCGGCTCTCGGCTTGTGGAGATTTACTTTCTTAATCAATGTACGCAAGGGATATAAACTGCAATTCTTGCAAACATTATTCTGTTAGTAGATTACGAGTCGAGCGGATGGCAACGACCTGCGAATAGCTTCAGTTACGTCTGAAAAGCTGGTTGTAACTACCTATCAAAAGACGAATCTGTTCTGGATGCGGCTTTCCGACTTGCCGAAAGGCCGCCAGTGGCTACCTGAGTCCTGAGATAGGAAGACCCGGCGATCGTCCCATGGGTGTAAGCTCGCTTGTATTCATTGTAACTTGGAACCCTGTCGTTGCCTAGCTCGGAAAGCCGAAAGATACGCAGATGCTACCCTTTGCTGATCCGCAACTTGCCGGCACTGTGGAGTTTTTCCTTATTTCAACACACGGATTATGTGCAACACAGCACACCATCGCCAGCCCCTTACTTTAAAGGCGGTTGGATCTGAGCGCTTTTACGAAAGAGCGGCGATATCAATGGGCATATACCTTAGGTAGGTACCTAGCCACGCATTGAAAATGCCGATTGCAAACATATGTGAGTTGAAATACCACCAAGGACTGGGCTAGATTTCGCGAACTCTGTCGATTGACATTACACGGCATATTGTTTCATGCACCGCGTATATCCGTATACTCGGTGTAAGTTCTCGCCCTTCTCATTAAATATAAAGCGGCTGGTGTGAAAAGGCATTCCTAGCCAATGCCCACGAGTCTGAATGGTTCGTAAGGCAATGTCATACACCAGCATTGCGACGGCAACGCTGCCGCATATAGAACAATCACATGTTTTCTGCGACCTCGATGCACGACATATTAACAACCTTGACACCCCCTTATATGAAAATGCAACGAATAGCCGAGTATATCCCACAATCCCGCATGCTCCATGCTTCCCTACCAAAATTCCTAAGCGTGTCAATCAGAGCGCGCGGCCTTCCCACATCTTCAATATAACTTTTCGGGCCTACTCGCGTATGCAGACCGAAGTATGGTGCTAGCCCATGGGGAAAAGAGACATAGGTTACATGTAAGCAGCAAACAAAGATTCCCGTACCGAGATTTGTTTTCTTTCCCCGGAAACATATCACACGAACACATACCACTCCTATAGGATGGGTTTCAAGAACACCATGTCAATCGCCCAGCAAGATGTCTTGGGTACCTTGTGGTGGCGACTTGGATAAGCCATATAATCCCTCGTATAATAGACCCAACCAAAGGCAAGCTAGTATGTTATTATTTCGTACTACTCATCGATGAGTAACTTCTACTCAAAGGAAGCCACCCCGCGACTTGGAAGAGCGTTCAAGTTGCGGTGTGACGAATTTGATAATGGTCAAATACCTCCGTCCTTCTTAGCAGCTACTGCAGTCTAAGGCTCAAGTCACATGGAGATTCCATCGTAGCGCTGCATGGATCTTCAGCCTTATTCTAATAATTGATCGAGGAACAGGGTCGGGAAGAGAAGATCATTCACGTGGTACATGTTGAGGAAAGGGAAGATCATTGCTTACTTCAGTTTTGACGGAAATATATTCGCGTCTTAGTGGGAGTATTAGCAGACTGGATACCATCAAAGCATGGTGTTTTACGTCTCGGCCCGCTGCGTGACAGGGCTCGACAGGTTCGGGACAGACATGTCAATCACTAGAGTCCTATGTCTTGCTGACTACCTAGGTACCCAGCCGCAGCAAGCGCCCTTCGAATGCTGCGATATTTCACCATCGTTTCTTGTCGCGGCTTGGATGCTACCAAACCAACCAACAAGCCAACCCTAGGTAGCTTCATTCCCTCCCCCCTGGGTTACGCGGCATCGAACTGCCCATCTGAGATTGCCGAAGCAGTGATTAGTTGCAGCTATGCCATCCTCATCACCCCTCTTCCATAGGTACCTAAACGTATATACTTCCCCGGGAGCATTCTACCTAGCTCCAGGTAAAGTAGAGACGTAGTTCCTCAGGGGTGGGTACGGAATATAATCGTTACCATTGGACCATGCAGGAGAAAGTGGGAAACCTGTGTCCCATGGGCTTTTGCGAATTTGCGATTTTTATAAGTTTACCGCATTCGTGCGTCCACCCGCGCGTGCGTCTCTTTCGAACCGGGGAGTTACATGAGCTAGCTCGGGCACCCTAGCGCCCGAACAGCAACCTTCGGTAGTCGCGGCGCCGAAGCGAATCACGCCCTCGTATTCGACTTCTGGCATAGGTATCCATAATCGCTCTCCGCTATCGTTGGCACTGTGGCCCGTGTCTTGCGTCCCGTGTCTCACGGCTACATATTCCGTACTTCGTACTTCGTACTTCATACTACAGGAGGGACGGGAGATTTTTAGTCGGTGCCTGCGGGATGTTGTCATTGCCAAGGTAAATTCGATTAAGATTGCAGCCCGCATCGCAAAACCAGAGTAAGGGAAAAGGGGGAGGAGGGGCGGGCTTCAGAGTCGTTCTCCACGAAATCAACCACCTCGTCGTCGTTTGTCGCTCGGATAATAGGAATGCAAATATCTCGACAAATTAAGGAGCTGTGGGAGGGCTCGTGCGTACCTAGGTATGCATCGATAATGTTTTCAATCCCTGCGATGCCACCTTGTCGTCGTTTGAAGATCTGGCGTATTGGCTGCTGATCGTGCCCCGGATTGAGGGAGAGGAGGACCCGTAGTTTTGGAGGCCCACCCTCCTCCGGCGATAACCTAGCACCGAGATATGGGATTTTATCTAAGTTGCTGATTCTGGTCATGCCATTTTGCGAGATGCCGGTAGAATATGTATGGGCGCAATGCATTACGGAGGTGTCATGGTTGCCCGGTCCCGTTGGTTGCTGGTAGTCGTCGGATCCAAGCACTCCGCGAGTTTTGAAATATTGTAACATTGCGAGAGGTCAGAGTTCTCGCGAGAGTTGATAGGATGGGGTTCTATCCGAGGCGTAGACCGTTCATATGGTTCCGCGATATTTGTGCGTGCGTGCGTGTGTGTGGAAGGCCATGTGTGGGGAGCAATGAAGCTTATGAGGATGATTTGCGACCAAGCCAGGAGTCGGGTATCAAAGCCGGTAAAGTGCCATGATTGGTTCGTAATCGAGACCTTTCGAGACCGCCCGAGTAGTTCTTCTGGTACATGATCAGCATTGAGCCTCCTTTAAGAGAATTCTAGGCCTACATCCAATGTTTCTGAAAATAAATAGCCCGTAAATGAACGATTGACACCGAGCACGCTAATGGAAGACCACACCCTCTCTGGTCGGGCTCGTTCGCGGGTTCTTATTTGTGATAGAGATGAACACACACCGGAAAGTGAGGTTGCTCGACGTGTACTCTGGGTGATGGTGACATTGCCCCGAGTGTTTTCTGCTTGAGTCGAATGATTTTGTTGTAATGCCTAAGAGAAAACATTTGACGATTGACATCTGTCGGCTGTGTCCCACTACTAGGTAGTCTTACCATGAGTTCCGCTTTGTTGTAAATTTTTTTTTTTTAACAATTACTAAATTTCATAGGTTCACCAAGATATCTACCCCAAGTATGTAAATGCCTTCGATAGGTGGCCGTTGCAGCGGCGATAGGGTAGTAGTTTGAGTAACAGTGACAGAGTCATTGGGAACTTTGGGCATCCTTGACCCCTCCATCCTCCTTGTGGTACAGTGTCGCGCATAGACAGTGGTATTGATATGGAATGGGTGATCCTTGATATTGCAGACTGCAGAGACCCTCAGCGGCTGTGAGGGTGGAGAACACAACTGTCCTTGATGCAAAATAGGTTGCGTACCGTAAAAGTGGTACATATTGGATACCTGCCTTATTTTTACGTATCCAGGTATATCTACGTATTTTCAAGATCTGATTAACGACCATCAGCCTTATTGTCGTTTGGCGTTACTCATCTACCCGATCAGACGTCAATCACGAAATCTGTTATAGCATGTATGGTGTCATATCATGTTTTCTCATCGATCTGGGACGTCTCGATCATTACGACAGTGGCGAGATAATCTCTTAGCTAGGTACACGTAACATAATCTGCATGCTGTCAAGATGACCATCCGGGGAAGGAAAAGACGCGGGGATCGCGAGCACCGGTCTGGCGACGGATGGTGTCCTAGAAACAAGCATGCACCGACCGCATCCATGGCACCCTCATACTATATCATGCGAGGATGATAAATATCTGTCAGACGGCGGGGTAGCCCCCTCACCTTACAGTACGCACTCCATGCTCTAAACCACTAATCTAGCATGTGAGTCTCCTGTTTCTTTGGAAACTGATGGCGTAAAACTTAGGGAGGTTTAGACAAGGCCTGAAGATAGGAAGACGCAAGATAGGGTTGCTTTCATGCGTATGGGAGTCTAAAATGGTATATAGATATGTCGATCATGACACTAGAGCAGACAACCTTAGACGGCCAGACGATTATTGCGCGACGTGTCGAGGATGAAGGGAGGGTTGGACCCTAATAACGCCTTTTCAAGGGTTCAAGGACCCTTTCGAAGGAAGTAAACAGCACTAGCAATATTTAGGGTATCGTTCCCGGCGCGAGGAGGTTTGCAGCCGGAAATGTGTAACAGAACGCAGCAGGATTGTCTCATGGAGGAGGGTAGGTCGCATGAGTGAGGATTTGTAAAGGAGGGCCGTTGTCGGAGTTGCTTATCTGTGCATCCAAATTCAGAGACATCTCTACCGTATCTAGAAGGCCATTCTGCTCCCTTCATGCGAGACATACCTAGGCGCTTTACCAACAGCGCTGGGTAATTTCCAGACCATACAATACGAGGTAAGAAGATGCGGTCGCAAACAGAGTGAGTATGGGGGTGTATAAAGGAATAAGGGAAGTTCGGCTGGAACTGTCGGCATCCCGTGAAAGCGCCCCCAAGCCTCAAGGTCTAGACTTGAACTGTGGCTGGGCTCGCAGATCATATTGTATGACCAGATCATACAGGCTCAGGCCAGGCCCAGCCCGGTCATATCGGGACTTCTCATCGAGTGGGAGACTCATCGAGCGGCGCCTCTAGACTCAGAGTTGGAGTGCGCACACACCAAGCATCGGAACAAAAAAATAAAAATAAAATCTCGACCTATCCTGTCCAACCCAACACAACATCCCACCCAAAGGCAAGCGAAGTAACCCTAGAGACGTAAGAGGCTTGTCGAAATTTTCTTCTCTTCTCCCCAGGATTGGTCTGGAATTTGAAGCTACTATCTCCATTGACTACTCCATACCCCAACCTTTCTTCATTCGAGCTATGAAGATGGGGAAGAGAAAATTTTTCTTTGTCTTTTCTTCCTAGGAGTTGTTTCGATACTAGACTGTATCTTATATCCCGTATCTCGCTTGTGAATGGATGATGGGTAATGCCCCACCGATCTCCTCGCGTTCGTGTATCTTGTGTGAGCTCTCTTCCTTTGCTACCCCAGTCGTCGAACAAGGTTTAGTGAGAGCTGGGACCAAATCATGGGCTGTCTGATGGGAACAGGGGTGGGTCACATTGGCGACCTTAGCTGCAGCGTGTACCAAGTACCGTAACTCGGTAGACCCTACTTCCAATGTAGAGGGTTTGCCAATAACGAATCAGCAAGATGTAACTCTGACCTCTGTCTAAATTCGTACTGTGGAGGCTCGATGTTGCTAACATACACACAACAGGGCCCGAGAGAACGACGGGCTTGGTAATGGCACGTAATAACTCATGTACATTAACACTGTTAGCATCGCCGGCCAATGGAGCAGACAGCAGCGATATCAGACATATTACCAATTTCTCACAGTAAACAGTAAGGGGCGGTTTTGTCAGCCACCGACTTGCAATGATAGAAATGCTAGTATGACACGAAGAAGACGAGGAACCGAGTCTTACATACGTCGTTGCACCTCCTTCGGACGCCTAACGTGCAGATCGCCGCGGGTTTCTACATATAGGCCATGCAAGAGCAACAAAATCGCGGTGCGTGACTATGTGTCTCCTTACAGCCTTTTCCAACGTTTTCAACTTGGTGATGGACATGTCGCCGCCTCGCTGACTGAGGCGAAGCCTTGGTGCTTGGTATTCTGCACGTCCTCCCGCCGCCGTGCTACCCGAGACCTGCTCCAGGTCCAATTAGGTATCGTTCTTCCTTCCATATCCTGTTATTGACATTTGCCTCCTTCCCTCCTCCCGACCCTGCGTACAGCCAGAGGTTGAACGGTGGCGTTGGGAAGCAAGCCCCCTTTAATGCAGGGACTTTGCATAGGTTGCCGGTATACCTAACTATTGGCTAAGAACGTCGAAGCCGATGCGCCTTAGCGCGATATCGGGGTAGGAATTTTTCAAGCTGAAGTGATTAGTCGGTTTCGCGATTGCGATTGATGGTCTCCCGTCCGCCTAGTATAGCGCACTACGTAGTATGCCGCACAATTACGTGCTGAAAGGTATAAGTGTTTATCTCAAAGGACGTTGCTCCGCCGGTGATCCCCGACAGTCCGACTCCAAGAGATAGGCAGTGATTTTCGGTATAACCATTAGGTAAGAGAACGAAAATAATATACTACTCATTCATTATTCAGGCAATAGCCAACTTGGCTTGCTTGGTGTCAAGCCACTATAAGATAGATACTAGATAGACACTCCGATGTCAACGACCACGCCACAGTATAGGATATGGCTCCGTCCTTATGCCTCAATTATTCTACTGCATCTAATGAGAGAAGGAGGTCTGAACAAGCTTATCTGTGATGATACTGCAGAAATGAAACCTGATGTGAGAAGATCGACAGCTAAGAAAGGCAACGATAGTTCGCGATGGAGGCGGGGTGAGATATAGAGGGGAACTATAAGATTCAGCCGCTGTCGTTCCTGTACCTAGGCTTGCGATTACTCATGCCTAATATCTAGTGTACTCCATTTGATTGTTGAGTCTGTTGTTGACCAGTAAATCTATTTTCATTTAGTCTTGCTCGAGCGAGATGCGAGACTGAGTAATCACTATAGCAAGTCTTATCGTTGGCGGGCTAAAGCTTTAAGATGAATTATAATAGGAATAAAAGCCGTGATAGGTGGGACGGCACGCGACAGGGTCTACTTAGTAGATGGATGGATAGATGACACTAACCTACCAGACCACCGATGTAAATAGTAACTTCAAGCGGATCTGAAGCTATCACCGGGTAATTCACCCAAGTAGCGATCTCTCCCCTTTGCTGCCCGCGAGCTTTGATAACGACGTATCAGAGCCGCTATAGCCACTCATCCTAGATCTCCTTTAGGATTGAAGATTGATACTAGTTTGATGCGCGTATAGGCCGTCGCAAAGCTAAGGTAGGGAGGGACTAGTTGCTGTACACACAGACCTCAAATCTCCGCGAAACAACTCCGGGGCTCCATATCCAATGGTGGCGTTGAATCGTTTCTGCATAACGTAAGTCAAGACATTTTAGAAAGGTTATGGTTCCGGGTTGTGTGTTGTGTTGAGGTGTATTCCGGCGTGTGTGGCTTACAAGGCAAAAAAAAAAAAAAAGGGTTCGTGGCGGCCACCACCAAATTTCTGTCTCCCTCTGGTCATTTAGCAAGTCTCTTCCCGATTGATCAATTGATTCCCAAGAGAAGAGAAGAGAAAAGAAGAGAAGACACGTATAACCGCCGGAAATATTTCTATTGGTCTTTTCTCTCTTATCCTCTGGCCATTCAATAATCGGATGCATGATCCTGCTGCAGTTCTCACGTCTCGCACCATGCACTGATACGGTTACGGGCTCCTGCTCCTGCTCCTGCTTCTGCGTGTGTATGCAGTGGCATCACTGCGTCGTAAAGTAAGCCCCATCTTCTGGTCTAATTGGTCAATGTCCAGACGTCCCAGGGAGATAACCAAGGATGTTAGGCTGGTGAGCTGGTGGGCTGGTGGACTGTGGGCATTTTTATCCCTCGTCAACCCTTACGTCATAATGGCGCCTCGCCCATATCTTGTATCTCTCTCTACCTAATCTTGTGCGAGGGCACTAAATCACTAAATAAATGCTGCTTACCTCTTCCAGTCCAGCGTGGTTACGTACTTCTAGGTAGTTTGTTAGCTCGTGTGAGAATTCCTCCCCCTTACCCTCGCAACTCACCCTCCATTTTAGTACCCTGCTGGTTCTGGCTCGCAGAGCTTGCAAAGAGCTCCGCTTCTTGATACCTGGCCTTGTATGTTAACCCATGCTATTCTTTGCTGCGGCTTAGACAGTATCCCTTCACTGTGATTGAACTAGTATAAGTCGAGGTCGGATCGCGCTTCTTCTACTCAACTCTTGGCCGTTTCGCACTCCTTTCAAATACATGTGTTCCCGTATGCATGTATGCTTTCTTGCAGATATGGCCCCATCGGCCCATCGTCGTTTGATGCCTCTCTAGGTATAGGACACTCATGCATGCACTTGTAAGTGCCAAAATGCCAAAAATGCCACTCACTCTCCTAGCCGCGAAAGTGTTGTGCTATCTTGACTAGAGGGTGTGGTTTTTTCTATTTTCGAGGCAGTCCTCTTCCGACGGGCTCGTTCTTTGGATGATGATTATGACGCAGTTATTGTCTGACCGGTCGAAGGAGATGACATATATACGCAAGTCTAAAAGGCCACCCACTATGGTTCTGACGTTGACGTTGACGTTGACGTTGATAGGCTTGACGTTCCCGGACTTTAAAACTTTGGAATAAACTTTGGAACAAACTTTGGAATATGTGGGAAGAAAAAGGTAAATATGAAAAGCACACAACGTTACAGGCCAGTTTGCAGTTGAGGCAATTCCCGTCTATATGCGTCGATTGCATAGATCATCACGTGGTGAAGTTGCTGCAATTCTACATGCCTCAGGTAGTATGCGGCACAGTGTGAAAAGTCTCGATCATCTATGAAGCTAAGAGGTGAGGGCATACGGAATACTTACGAATAATTGTGTGTTATCAATCCTATCCAGATCCGCTACTCTATTATCATTGGACAAAAACTCAAGAACCCCTCCACCCAATCCCAATCCGTCCAACATGGCCCATGCTTCTTTCATCCCTGTCTCCTTATTTACCCCCTGTTTTCTGCTTCCTGCCATCCATCGACCATCGGCCATCGCCCCATACGCTTGAAATGCACTGTCTGCCCACCAAGCCCACTGAACTGACTTGGTGGGCTTAGCGGTGCATAACGGTTGCATAGCGGACTACAGCGCTTGCTGGGGTTACCTCCTAAGAATTCAAGGTCTAGTAAGGCCTGGGCAGCTTCGGTGGGGGCATGCTAATGAACAATTAAAAAATATAAGATCCTCAGGAAGGATACACTGTGCCCGTTACTTTTACCTCCTCTTCACTAACCTATTATTCACTACCTAAATCACATTAATCCCTGCCTCTTGTACCTGCTATTTTACGTGCACACAGGCACAGGCATTGTAGGTACATGCACCCATACCCATGTAATCCCAATACTCGCAGTTTTGACCCCGTCGCCCCAACGTCTCGAAAGAGGTCTCTGGCGCAGCACTGGCCACTGGCTCGATTCAATAAACCTCAGCTTATGTCCACTCTTTCCTCCGTTGCCGCCGGTTTTTTGTGCTTCTTCCTCTCACCACCAAAAACCACCCACTCCCATTCCCCTACCTACAGTTCAACGGCAGGCCTAGGATTGTAGATAGCCTCACCGGCAGTCCGCCTACAATCCTAATTCTACCTCTCGACTGCGTTTCGGTATAGTCGAACGAGAGAATAGAAGAGCCTCTTTGCCCCTCGTGTGGATTTCTTGGTTTCTGGAAGACTTGGGATCTGGATCTGGTATAACCGGCTAATCCGTCCCAAATAGTCACGTCCAACTCCGTCATATTTCCTACCACGCCTCTGTAGCTGTAGCTACCGGTGATCATCCCCTCCATCACCTGTCAATCCATCTCATACTCTCTCTTCCACCTCATACCCGACATCCAGGGCTCTGGAACCGCCACAGAGCAACCGGTACGTACTGACTGGCCTAGACTTATTCGCGACAAAGCCTAATCGTGACAAAGGGTCAAACAAAAACTCCCTTCCTTCCCTCTCCAGTAGCTACTAACGCGTTGGAACTCCCCGACCACCGTTGGACGATATATCAACCTTTGTGTTGCTTTTGGTCCTCCGATCGCGAACTTCCTTGTCTCTCCCACGACGCCATTTTTTCGCCTTCCTCAACGGTAAAAAGGTCCATCTACGTCTCCGACGAATCTCCTGGCCTAGTAGCCCCGGAGTCACCCTACGACATATCTTCAGACGAAACGTCTTTGTTTTTGGGTCAAGCAGAAGAAAAAGATTACGCATTGCTGCTGGAATATTGCCTTTGCGTCTCTTTTCCCTCTTCCCCCCATTAGAACCCAGCAATATACCTTTAGAAGTTGGATATATGGCCACTCCGTGAGCGGCTCGTCGTGCGCTCTTTGATTTGTGTAAGTATATTTTTCATCCCCATCTCAACATCACCAGCCGCAGCCATCACCATAGCCTTGCCCTGTACCACGTGGTGAAGTGTTTTAGACAGTGGGAACGGAGAGGGAGGATGGGTTAGGTTAGATATACCAGATCGCCATTCCTGGGTGCGATCACCTCTGACAACGCCACACGCCTGAGTATTTCTCCTAGTTTGCTCCGAGTTTCGTCACATTCCACATCTTCGGGTTTTTCCTCTGGTATCCCACGGTAGACCCCCCGGCTGCGCCATTTATAATCACCCGTCCCCGTCCCCATCGTTTGTGCTGCTTATGGAATCGATTCTGGTTTGGGTACTGCGAAAGAGACAGGATAGAAGACGTCACGTATCAAAAGATGGAAACTTACACCGAGTCAAACAATGCTAATAGAAACTTCCTCCTTCCCAGGCTTTTGCGAGTGTCCGATCGCTCTTCCGAAAAACACATTTCCGGGCCCTCTTTCCGAGTCTCAGCCGGAGTCTGATCAGTATTCGTGGGCTGCAGTGTGGAGGAGAATATTCCCCTGCATCCCTCACCTAAAAACAAATACTACCGCCCCTAAGTTGCGCAGCGCGAAGACAGCCGACGCTCATTCCGCTATCCTTCCCACCTCATTTCCCGAGTGGTCGCTTAGATCTGTGGGAATGCCTTATACTCCTCCATCCCATCGTTCCCCCGCCTCCTCAGCTCCTCCTTCTCCAGATGTCAGTCGAAGATCATCCTTCGCATCCCAGAGTAGCAATTCGCCCAGGCCCGCGTTGCCTCGGTCCGCTTCCTACCTCTCCAGGCACCGACGGACACCTTCAGCAGGGAGTGTCACTTCGGTCATATCACCCGCAGCCGATGGCCCGACTCCCGACATCACACCTCCGGGGACATCAGCTAATCTGAAGGGTATGGTAGCCGCTCATCCCAATCCGATTAGACAATCTCCTCCTCCTATTACTGATTCGAAGGCTATGCCTCCAGGGGCTGTCGTCTCGCCTCCAGAATCGGCTAGTGAAGATGAGGGTGCAATAGAATTGGAGGACCGAGGGAGACAGGTTGAGAACATGAGAGAGTTCAAGGAATTGAAAGAGGCTATCAGCGCGATACCGCAACATCGTGCGGCTTCTCCGGTCAGAGCACCGTCTGGCGAACTTATAGTATTGCCTGTTATCGAGGACTTGATTGGCGAAACTCGGCAGTCACTTCTAGCCACCAACCTGCCCGCACTGAACACTCCACCTCGTGCGCCCCGTAAGATCTCGCACTCGAGGTCCAACACGGACTCGCACATCTACATGTCCATGTCCAAGTCGGCCGAGGCGTCTATTACTACGTCTGAGGAGGGCTCTGAACAGGACGAACCCCTTAGGAAACCACAAATGGTCAGGAAGAAGTCGGGCGAGCTCGTACGACCTGCTCTGCGAGGACAAAGAAGACCGTCGAGTATGCCAGGAACACCGACATTTTCAAAGGCCGTCCACTTTGATTCGCATCTCGAACATGTCCGACATTTTCTACAAGTTGACCGACCACTCGCTGTCAGTGCTGGTACATCTCCGGCGGATAATTACGAGAGTGACAATGAGTACCCGTTCAATGTCGGCCAAACTGCCAAGCCGCGGACTCCGTCCTTTGAATGGGAACTTGTCGTCAACAACTTGCCCACAGAGTCACCGATACGAAGAGCCCTGCCTGTTCGGTTGGAGAGAGTCTGGATGTCACCCGACCAGAAGTCCATGATAGGATCAGTTGCTGTTGCCAATCTGGCTTTCTACAAGACCGTGATATGCAGGTTCACGTTTGATTACTGGAAGACGACCTCAGAGGTCGCTGCTGAGTACCATCACGAAATTCGTCCGCGAGAGACCGAGACCGGTCACGATCGGTTCCAGTTCAGTATCAAGCTGTCTGACCTTGCTAACCTCGAAAGCAAGACGCTCTTCTTTTGTGTTCGATATGGCGTCAATGGCATTGAATTCTGGGATAACAACGACGGTGTTAACTTCCAAGTTGATTTCCGTAAGAAGGTTTTACCGCAAAAGGGCGCTTCTCCCCGATCCGCCAACGGTCTACCGCGCAGCACACGTAGGACGAATCCCTCGACGGTTTCCCGACCGAAGTCTATGCCCGTTGGTGCATTGGATGATTTCGCTCACGACTCAAGATTGGTCGACTTTGATCAGCCTCTTCACGAAGTACTCGGAGAATCCGGCCCTCTGCGTCTGAAGAGCTCCAAGTCAACGACTAGCCTGCCGAGTGACAACCTTTCAAATAGGCTCTCGGCCCCGAGCGGCCAGGCGTTCGCCAACCGGTACGACTTCGGTGCCTCCCTGAGTGCTGCCAAGCAGGCTCAGCGAGGACCCAGGAGTGACGCACTATATATGAAGTCAAATAAGAAACCTTCTTTTGCTGCTGTTTCTGCTTCTTCCACATCTCGAATTCAGAGCAGCGCGCCCCCTCCCGCACCCTCGGCCGTCCCCCGGACTGATCCGCAGGTTTCGGCCACCACTACTGCTGCGCTTGCCGGCACGAGTTCTCCTTCGGCCAACATAGCCTCGGCTTCGTACGAAGAGATCCTCAATAAATATTGCTTTGTACGTACATCTCATGATAGTCTGGCGTGTCACGGATACGAGAATCGTGGCCGAAAACGCAAAATTTCGCCGGACGATTTAACTAACTCATTTCCTTATCGCAGTTCAATGGATCGAAGCAATCTAGCCCCCAGATGAAAGACGGAACCTTGCGCAGCGGCCGATTTGACGGTATGGACGACTCGTTGGCTCAGGGCACTAGCAGTACCGATTCGAGTTCCAATGGTAGCCCGAATATGAGCGACAGACAGTATCATCATAGCGGCGCGATCCACCACTCGCTGCGGCAGAATCTCAACCCATACTTCAACAATGGGTATATCTCGGCAATGGGAGCTTCGCCCGCGGAGTCACCACTATCGCAACATGTCTTGAGCCAGCCTAGCTCCAGCACACCAACGCCGACGGGCAGATCAACGTCTCCAGGTTCGATGACCAGCTTCTTTCCTCTTACTGGTACGTTACCGATCACGTCCCCGCCCCAGTCCGATCCATTTCCAGACCCATATCCATTCCACCCTTCGCACCCTCTCGGTTTTCCGTTTGGATCCGACGCTCATACTCCATCAGCGATAAGGGGTTGAACAATCGAACCTACCTGCTATGGAAACGCACGTCGTCGACGCGGGTTCGCAAGAATCCGAAGATAAATCACCAATCGAAACCTTATCTGGTCAGTCCCTGGCTTGACACGAAGTTTGTTGTGTCGACGAGACGAACAAACCAACCAATTTTTCTTCGCAGTACCTAGATCGACTGGACAATGTCCAGTATCGCACTGCTTGAAAACGATTTTGCCTCTTTCAGCCTTCTTTCAGTACATTATGCATCTTCTGATTATGGCGTTTCGGTATCTGCATAAAGGCGTTTCATGACTTCAATGATACCACCGAATATACGACGGTCGTAAAGAGGAAAAGTGGCCACCTACGGGTGGTGGCCGGCCGGCGCTTGCGGTTTCTTACTTCTTGCCGCCTTGGGGAGCATCGCGCCACATATACGAGGCCGGGACGGGGTAGAGAGCAAGTTGGATTTTAATTGCATAATTTTTTCATACCATCCGACTCCGCATTAGCGCCACTCTCAACTCAGCATCTGGGAAACAGTCGAGGGGTTAGTAAGGTGTCGGGAGACTGGAGACGATAGATTTGGGAGAGGAATTGAGGCATGGTGTTCTCATGGCGCGGTGTTCGGTCACAAATGATTTTCATGTTTCCGACGGCCCATAGGCTTCAAGGTCTAGGATGGAAAAAGGTTTTATTGCTATGAGATAGCGATATCAAATACGTTAGCGCTTTGCCTTGTAACCGCCTACTTGCTCTGAGGAAGAGACACATACTGTCGAGTGCGTCGTAACCTTGGCGATGTTCGGGTAGGGGGGGGGAAGGGGGGGCGGTACTTATGCGCCGAAATCTTCTGGTTTCTTGTGGTGCAGAGCTGCCCATCGTCTCGGGTCACGCCGGAGTCGTGCCGGCTTGTACGATGTTCTTGTAAGACAAGTAGGATACGGAGGATACAACGGGCGAGCTGCACATAAAAAATAATCAGTAGAATAGAAAAACACGACAGTATACGACGGGAAACCAACAGCCTCATGGGTTTAGCAGGCCTAGAGGGAAAAGGAAAAGATAAGAGCTGGAATTGAAATATTAGTTCGTGAACGACTTGTCCTGGGTTATCTATATCATTTGCCTCATGTGTTATGTGTCGTGGCCTGGTAGTACGTGTCTGGCTCTTGCGTCCTGCACCGGATTGAATCGGACTGGACTAACGAGTAAAGGGACTAGGGACGAAGGATTAATATCCCGCATGTAATTGGCGTGAGGAACCAACCACATTAAACCACGAAGCGCCACGTCGAGTCGTTAGGTTAGGTATCTATGGGAATATTGATAAGCGGTTTATGGGATATTGTGATGTTATATAGGCGTTTCAAGATGCAAGTACGACTTGTTACAGATAAGGAACTGAAGTTCTGTGGTCCATCAATCTAGGCCGGTTAGCATGTGGTTTTCATCCGATCTATCCTAAGATCCTAAGATACCCATACTCGAGAGTAGGACGAAACTCTTCACCGCCAAGTTGATATTGCGATTTTTGACAAGAACGTCCGTTTACAATATCAACCCTGCCTGAGAAACCTACCTAGGTAGGAGGTCGTCAAGATTGTATCGGCAATGGAACCATTTTTAGCAAGTGTTATGAAGTATATTGGGTGCCCATCTATATTATATGGGCCTACTACTACGTGATGATCTATTTATCTGCTTTAGGCCGCTCTAATCACTCGGCGTATACCCCGGAGGCGGATGCAGCCCGTCCGGGATCTCCAAACCGGCCGTATAGTAGACGGGCGCCGAGTTCCCGGCCCACGCCTTCTTGATGGCGGGCAGCACAGTACGGCCGTGTAGGCCGCACGCGCCCTGTAGGTTCGGCCCCGCGTACCGCTTGTTGCCGCCGTCTTCTTCGTTCAGCGGGCCCGCGTACGACGAGTTGAAGTACATGTCGTCCAGAGCGACGGCCCCGGACCACGACCGCACGGAGTCGCCCGTCTTGTTGGCGACCAGCGAGAACACGTTGGCGCCGACGTCGAAGCGCCCCAGCGTATGCAGGTCCCAGTTGGCCTCCGCCGTCGCGATCTCGCTGTAGTGGTTGTAGTACGACTCGTCCGTGGTGTTGACAAGGTCCGCGGGGACGGCGTCGCCGAGTAGGATGCCCAGGACCCGGTTCTGGATGCTGTACGTCTCGTTCTCGTCGAAGGTGACGAGGACCAAGGTGTTGTCCATGAAGCGCGGGTCCGAGAGAAGGGGCTCGAGGAAGTTGCGCGTCCAGGTGCCTGCAACGGTTACCGAGGTGTCGTGGCCGTCGGAGGTCATGTTGGGCGTTATGAACATCCATTGGGGAAGCGTGCCGGCTGCGAGGTCTTGGCTGAACACTGGAATCTGTTATCAATCATGGACCTTTGACGCGAAGGTATATGCTTAAAAAGCGTCGAGCCCCCTAAAGAGATCTCCCAGGTGTCCCATGGTAGACAGCCCTATCATGAGACGAAAAGAAGATGAAAATAAAATGAAATAAAAAGCATAAAAGCATACCCGTCAAGTTCTTAATACAGGCGAGGCGGTCAATGAGTCCAGCATTCGAGTTATAACTTATGGCGGGATTGTGCTTGCGAACGTAGTCGTTCTTGCCGTTCTGCTGGTTGACGTAAGCCAGGCCCTCGAAGCCGCTGTACGGCATGTCCTCCTGGTAGTGGCCCCACGAGATGCCCTTGTCCTCGAGCAGGTCGATGATGGTGGATACGTTCTGGACTACCTGGGTGAAGTCGTCGTGCTGCATCCCGAAGTAGTCACCGCCGACGGATGCGATGTAGTTGGGCTGCGACGGGTGCGTGAGGGCGTGGTAGTTTGAGAGCGTGATGCCACGCTGAGCCAGCCAGGCCAGGTTGGCTGGAGGTATTTGTTAGTCGACTTTTCCTTTTCTCTCTGTTTTCTACATCTTCATTCTCGAACAGAACATATGACTTACGATCACCGATAGCCAAGTCGTAGTCCGTGTTCTCCAACCATATTATGGCTAACCGGTCGAACGCCTTGCCCTTGACATGGCTAACAGGACTCAGCGTCTTTGCCGTAGCCCTGGCCGCTTCAACAGCGCTGGTAGCCGTAGCAGTGTAAGAGTTTTCTGCTTGAGCGGCGACGTGGACCGCAAAGGTCACGGCCGAAAGAATGACGGATCGCATAACGAAAGAAGGTTTGAGCTCAAGGGAGCAGGAACATCACGACGATCACGACTCTACGATAGGTCGAGGGTAAAAAAAAGAAAACAACCCCCATCGTGAAATCAGGTTCACCAAACATATATCACGGCGCGGCACAGCACGGCCCAGCTCTACGGGGGGTCGTTCGGGATTGGAATTCGGGAATGCTCGCGCAAATGGACGCAGTAGCCCTACCGTGTTGCACATGTGTGTAAATCATGAACACCATTGGTGAGCATTGGGCGGGGGACAACGACGCTTGGGAGCTATGGGGCCGTATCCGTCCTGTCTACTTAGGAAGGTCGATAAGGTAAGAATGTGCAACGTGGGCACCGCTTGGGTCCGCAAGACTTTACACACCTAACTAATGAGGCGAAGCACAGCGAGCATGTGAAATGCCGAATTGCCATTTGTCTTGCTATCGATGATACACCGTAGCCCTCAATGCGTAAGCGCGGGTTCAGAACACGATGTTTTGGCGAACAGAGAGCGGAACTAGCCGGATGAACAATGATGTCGGTCAAGAATTGACTTAAGCTTCTTTTCTCGAAGCACTCTACTGCGTAAGCTCACAGAAAGGCGTCATTGAACGGATGGTTCGACCATACATAGCACAGACACTGAAAATGTGAAGCTTCAGCACGTGGGGTCCTTGAAGGCCAAGCATTGGTGTTGCGGGGAGATTAGAGCTGACAATAACCTAACGTCTCACTGGCTATAGGCACTATATTTTCGCGCCAACCAGGGGTTAATTCCACGATCTTGGAACTTCGCCCGACTCCCTGGCCTCTTTCCAAAGGTGATTGGCTCTTTTCTTCTCCATCTATACCCTATACCCTATACCCTCCACTACGTGGAAGTTATCTCGTGGTTTCTTTGACGCCATGGACTCTTTAGGAAGGTTTAAACGCACGTACGGAATATCCCATGTGGCGTTGTAGATCGTAGATACCTCCCAGATCGTAGCCGCATGGAGAGAGAGACCGAGTAGGCGCGGCACGCCAATCTACATGTAGGAATCCCTAAAGCCAAGAGGATGTCGAACCTTACACCTTCGGTCGCGCGATCTCTAATAGGGAACAAAGACGCGAGAGACTGATGATATCTTCTATTTTCAGCTCTGGATAGTCATAGTACGAGAAGTCAACTCTACACAGGCCCTCCGTTTTATTTTCTCCCGTACACTGGGCTGTCAAGGAAGATCGAACCGCGGGAGTCTACCATCCTACTCGACATAGGCCACCTCGATATCAGCACCCCGATTTATGACGAGAGCACCAGCAAAATTTCTCGCTCCAATCACGATCGAATAGACAATCCAGAGAACATGAACATGGCTCAGTCCCTATTATCCCAGTTCCTCTCCAACTTCACCTTGGGTTTCGCCGATGGTCTCACGGTCCCATTTGCTCTGACGGCAGGGCTGTCATCGCTGGGCGACAACAAAACAGTCATCTATGCCGGCATGGCTGAGATATGTGCGGGGTGTATCAGCATGGGCATCGGCGGATATCTGGCGGCCAGCGGACAAACATCCGAGAAGCCGGACACTCAACCCGAAAGCCGGAAGTTGGAAGCTGGAGGAGAGGATGTCGTTCACAGCTATCTCGATCCGCTTAGCCTTCCGCCGGACCTCCTGCAAGCCGTCAGGAGTCACATATACCACCACCAGACCATCGTGAGACAACTGGTAGCCAAAGAAAGCTCAATGCTCGACGATTCGGCGGAGGTGGCTTTGTTGTTTCCGCCGGCGGCCGCTGGTGTGTCGGTGTCTTTGGGGTACCTACTCGGCGGCCTGCTACCGTTGTTTCCGTACTTCTTCGTCAGCAAGGTGAATGATGGCCTCCTGTGGAGCTTCCCCATCTGCCTCTTGGCTTTGTTCGCCTTCGGATCTGTGAAACACTTTCTCCTGCGCTACTGGTTGGCAAACGATTACGGAGACAAGGTGGCTATGTGGGAGAAGCTTGGGAAATGCTGTTTCGAAGGTGTACGGATGGTCTTTATGGGTGGATTTGCTGCCTGCGCTGCTGTCGTGTGCGTCGGACTCTTCTCAAGCATTATGTCGTGATCTACTACTACGCCCTCCTCTCGAGATGATGGCATCTTGACTATCCTGTCTCGATTCCTAGGTTTCTTCGCCCCGCAGAACTATCCTTGAATTATAGGTAAATATAATACCCAATCAAGATTGCTGCGTAGTGTGATGACCTAGGTGGTGACTTGAAGAGGCATTCGACGTAATTTACAGTTTCGTCCCTCTCTCGTCGCCCCTTGATCAACTTGTGAGCCCTATGGGTCGGAGTTTCGTTCAATCTGGAAAGGGGGATGCTATGTTGGATGAGATTTGATCAAACACGGCAGATTATTGGATCGCCCCCGGCGGAGGACCGCCCCTGCCCATCATTGGCGGAGGACCTCCCCGACCTAGGAACGGTGGCCCCCCTCGTCCCATCATCGGCTGCGGTCCGCCCCGACCCGGAGGAAACCCCATACCTTGGCCCGGCGGCCCTGATCCCATTCTCGTTCCCGGATCAGGCTGCCAACCTCCCGCGACCGCCGGCGGAATATTCGGCATAGGTCCTTCGGGCCCCTGATCTGCATGGTCCCATTGGTTTTCTACTATCTCACTTGCGGCGGACTCAACGCTCGCGCCGTTTCGAGAGGAGCCGTTCGAGCTAGGTGACCCGCTGGAACTACCTTTGCTTAAATAGCCCGATCCCCGTCGCCGACTTGAGCGCCGTGAGCCGCGACCGCGGGTCCGATCTGGGGGATTGCGATCAGTTCCTAAAATTCGACACCTAACAATTACTGCACGGGACGAATGGCAGCTTACTTTGCCGACAACACACCCATAGCACCACCACCAATACTAGAAAGGCTACTACGCCACTAAGAATAGGGCCTACGCTTTGGCCCGCTGTGCTTTTGTCTGGTGCTGGGGCGACCGTGGCTGGCGGTTCTGTCGAATGAGAACCGCTCCCCAGAGTCCAGGTCGTGGTAAATGTTGTGGATGGCCATACTATCGTCTGTGTGCGGGCCGAGTCGTCGTCTCTGAGTTGTATCGCGCTCGCCATCGTGTGCACTGTATGCTCAGGTTGCTGGTATCTCTGTTGTTCCACGTTGCTTGCCGATCGTGAACCTTGGGGGTAGGTAGATGCACTGGGGGTGCGGGCAATCCATCCACGGATATAGGTTCCATGTTATTGTTATTCAATCTATGTACGACAAGGCTCGGCGTTTGTTGTGGGTAGTACAAAACCCGTCGTGATCTGGACAGGCAGGCTCTCACTAACATGTTTCGCCCTCCCGAGACATACGTATGCGCCGATAAGGTATCGAGCTTGGCCTGCGCCATTTGGGTCGTAGACATTTCATCCCCGAGTGGCCAGCCTGTCGCCATGTTGTGACGCCTTTAGGCGTAACGGGAGATCTTATCGAGATATCATAGAATACTTTATTTCATCCCTTTGTGAAAAGGTCGCCTCGATCTTTCGTGCAGCATATGTCCTCCCCTCCCCCCCCGGGGGGCTCTTGGAGATACAACCCAGTAGGCGAGCAGACAGACACGCGAAGGCATTTGTCGCAGACTTAGGTACCTGAGCCCGCAAGCTAGAAGAAAAGCGGGAAAAGCGGAAAGTGCAAAAGAAACACACGGGGGGTGTTGGTTACATGACATGACTGTCTGCAGCCGGCCGCACGCCCAGCCTTCATACCTTCACACCGCAGGAGCCTCGCGTACCGGCATACGCTTATTTTTGGTTGCCTCGAACTGTTCGGTTATGTCATTGGTGGCCTTCTCCTGTTCTTGTTCCTATCAAGCTACGACCCCGACGCTTGTCTCAAGTCCAACGAACCTCTTCTCCATCTGATCCTGCGGGTAGCCAGGTCTCGGGGGCGTAAACATCACACAGCGAGCCTTGTTTAATATGAGCGACGGATGTTGTCGTGTAGTAATAGGTCCATCCCGCAATGTCGTCCTATATTTAAGGCCTCGATGCTCGTACCCTGATTTAGGTCTTGGCCAGATTGCTCGTAAGAGGTAGGGACAGGATATTGCTGATCTGCTCGTATTTCTTTATCGTGTACGACGAGGTCAATATGCGTAGAAGGAGGTACTTGGCTTATCACTAATCCGCCGCATAACTTCCGTAGCCGGCTCTGAGTTGAGTTTTTGCTTGCAGAGGTCCTTGTGGTTCCAATTTAGGGCTTTAGACGTGGTTCTCGAGCCACGATATATACATGCCGACTTGGGTCAGCAAACCAGTCTCACACCTGGTATGGAGCGATCACCTCCCCGGTATTGAGGCACCCCATCTTTCTCCCCTCCTAGCTGTTATATAATGGGCCGTTACGGTATAACGTTTGTCTTGATTGTACACGGCTACGGAGATGAATGTCAGTACGGGAAGATCAAGCATCTAATTTTGGACAACACCAATAATTCTATATAGCTGGCTTATTGGGACTGAGCCTACCTAGGTAGATAGTCACAGTCTGCCAGAATTCCTGAAGCAACCTATTCTCACTAGAAAGGCTATTTAACTGGGTAAACTGTAGAGGACTAGGTGGTCTGCTGTTTACTTCCAGCAAAAGCAATGCACCTCCTAGGTCGCTTGTACTTTTCACCTCCAGTTATATCTCATCCTGGGTTTAATCAAGAAAGAGCTGTACCTGTAAGTTCCCTCCGGCGCAACCGCACATGGAACCCGGACTGCGGCACGAACCACCTATTCTGCACCGTCCAGTCCCTACCCCCGTCGACAAGCTCGATGTCGTACGCCTGCAGCAACGTGGGCACCAGCTTGAAGATTTCCAGGTACGATATGTGCTTCCCCAGACAGGTCCTGTGACCCGCGCCGAACGTCAGCAGCGAGGCATCCATCTTCCTAACGCGCGCCTCGTCGCCCTCGAGCCACCTCTCGGGCCGCCACGCGTCGGCGTCGGGCCCGAACACGGCGGGATCCCGGTGCACGACCCACGCGTTCATGCCCACGATGGTGCCCGCCGGGAGCGTTGCGCCGCATACGTCGAGGCCTTCCGCGGGCACGATGCGCTCCAGGTGCAGGCCGAAGGGCGGGTGGATGCGGCCGGCCTCTTTGAAGCACGCGTTTAGGTAGGGCAGCGCGATGCTTTTCTTCCACGTCGCCGTCTTGGAGAGGTTTCCCTCGGCAACGGCGGCGTCGAGCTCGGCGCGCAACTTTTCTAGGCTGGATGGGTGGGTAAGGAGTTGATGGAACATGGTTCGTAGGAAAATGGCTGTGGTGTCGCTGCCCGCGATGATGTTGGAAGACGTCCATGCGCGCAGGGCCCTGTTCTGAGGTTAGTAACAGTGAAAAGATTTGTGTGTAGGAGCGCTACGAAGAATAGGGGAAGGGGGGGAAGGGACGTGCCATGGCGGAATAGACGGGTCCTTGTCTAACGCGGCAAGGAAACGTGATAGGAAATCTCTGTTATTGGCCTGGCCGTTCTCCTTCTCCGAAGCGGACATGGCGCGCCTTTCTTCCTCGCGTTTGTTCGCGAATTGTACCATGGGGGACCACTTGGCAGGCCGCAGACGAGACACAAGCGTATTTTTTACCCATAGCGAGTCGAGCCACGGCATTTGGCCGATCTGAACTAAGGGTCAGTAGCTTTTAAATTCCAAAGGCTTAGGTGCAAAGATGACTTGACTCACAATGGCAACGTATTCAAACCATTGCCAGATACTTGCCATGATGCCTTCCACGTCGCGACCTTCTTCCATAAAACCAAGACGCTTGGAGAAGGTGATTTCGCCGACGACGTCAAACTTGTCGTGACAGTTAGTATTGAATACTACACACGTTCTTGATATCTAGAGATGTGATGCATACCGCAAAATATTGCAACCAAGCACCGAGATCGCACGCCTCCCCCGAGAGGACGAAGCGGCGGTCGAGCTCGCGGCGGAACACGTCGATGGTACGGTCGACCAAAGGCTCGAAGGACACGAGGTTGCTCATCGAGTACACGCCAGCGATGGGCCGCTTGAGCATGCGGTGCAGCGACTCGTCCTGGGTGGCGAAGATGGTCGGCAGGATGGTGCCCTTCCGCATGGGCGGGATCACGCTGTAGAAGTCCGACTTCAGCAGAGGATCCCCGCGCATGCGGTAGATGGTTTCTACGGCCGCCGCCGAGCCGACGGACACGGCGTTGGGGCCGTACCGCACAAGAGGGGCCCAGGTCGAACTCGTGCCGTTACCATCTTGTTGGGAGCGCCCATATTGCCGGTGCTGGGCGATGTGCACGTTATGGGCGTCGCGGTGGTAGACCCAGAAGAAACGGGGAAGGTTGGAGAAACGAGCTAGGAAGGGCCCGGGGATGTGAGAGAGGCGAAGATATTGCCTGGTATAGTGAAGCACGAGGAGTGCGAAAGAAATGGCAAGTGCCAATAGGGGTAAAGAGAGAGGCGAGTTTGCGGACGAGATGAAATACATTGTGCCTTGCCTCTCTAGACTTTTTTCATGGGCTTTCTCAATCTTTACTAACTACATGTCGAGGAATATCATCATATAGGTTATAGGTTTTGATATGTAAGGCTTACATCGCTCGATATCAGGGGGGGCCCCCCCCCCCCGCCCCGGCGCCCCCGCCTCCGCGTCCGTCTCGCGCTTGCTGTATCCGTACAGGAGAGGCGCTGGGTCTTTGGCTTCAGCATCTTCGGCACGCTTGCTGTAGCCATACAGAAGAGGAGCGGGATCCTTTGATTC